>BJCO01366038.1:0-18707 GCA_018326465.1 Flaveria floridana | reverse complement strand
AACCATGCTGTTTTAATGGCCGAAACGTGTTTAGTAATGAACATTTAATGTTTCGCAGAACTCTTCTCTCTCTATGTTTATGCTTTTAATTGCAATATCTTTTATGTTCTTGATATAATTGCTAATTAATGTGCTAAATCTGCTGCAAACATAATCTAATTGATCAACACGAGAGGCTGAGATCCTGTCACCCTATCCCTCTTGTTTCTCTATCTAGACACTCCACATCTATTACCATAAATACTACCAATCTCTCCAATACCATTATGGTACAGGTGGTGTTGTTAGGAGGAGGTAGAAGTGGAGGCAATAAAGTTGTGGTGGAGATATAACTAGTGGTGGGCGTGGGGGTGAATACACTAAAGATGTAGGGAATGTGATGGTGGGTTGTAAAGATGAGGTGATGGAGCCACAATTGATAGTGAAGGCACAAGCACCGAAGGTGATGACGAAATATCTAGCACCATCACCGCTCACTACTGCAATTTCCCCTCCTTGATGTCTCTCTATCCTTCTATATCTCATACTCTATCTCACAGTGATGGAGGTGACAATGGTGGTGGTTTGTTGGTTGCAGGTTTCATGATAATTGAGATGGCAGTCATTGTGGTCGTAGGTTACGTGTTTATGGAGGTAACGGCGTTAGTGTTCGGTGGTCGTAGGTTAGGGTTTAGTGGAAGTGAGGTCGGGTGGTTGTAGGTGGGGGTTTGATGTAGGTGATGATGGTGGTTGACGGTGACAAAGGTGAGGATGGGTGGTGCTCGGTGGTGATGGTAGTGCTTGGCAATGGGCGGGATGGGTGGTGCTCGATGGTCGGCGGGATAGGTAGTGCTCGGCGGTCGGGTGGGATGGGTGGTGCTAGGCTGTGGACTAGACGGGTGGTGTTTAGTTAGGGTTTAGGGTAGGAGATAGAAGAGATGTGCTTTATCCTTTTTTATAATTTTTTAAATAAATTAGTAAAAATACTATATTGCCCTCATGTGCAAGTCACATGATTGAACTTAACAACAAATTTAACGTCCGTTAGAGGAAAGGATGAAAAGTTTAAGCTTTTTTAAATGTAAATGACTTTTAATGTAATTTCTTTAGTTTAAGTTCAAAACCTGAAATTTGCTACAAACTTAAAGGACAAAAAGTATAATTTACTCCAAAATCAATTGGGTGCTATGGGAGCAGGTCATTACTCCAAAACAATTAGGTAGACTTGTTGTTGGATTGCTTAAAGAATCAAACATTGCTCTTTTAACAAAATAGTTAGCAGTTTAAAATGGATAAAGGCAGCCTTTGGAAAATAATCATAACTGTGTTGCACTTACAATCAAGGAGCATTTCCTTTATTCCATTAAGGTGGGGTCTCTCCGGTGTATGGCCTAACATTTCTAAAGTAAGTTATTTTCTATCATCTTATAACTTTATCCTCACAACATGATTCAAGTAAGACTTGGAGATGTAAAATAAATCAAATTCTAGGTTGATACATGGGTCTGTGACCTTCCTCTTTCCCAAAAATATCCGTAGTTGTATGATTTGGAAGTCTACAAAGATTGCACTGTAGCTGAGAGGACCGTGAGGATTAATGGGTTAGTAAATTAATATTGGTGCTGGAACCAAGTTCCCACATTCGCAAGCTAAAGTCGATAAACTCCATTCTTCCTTAATCTGATCAATAAATTCTCACTATCCACATCCCATGTGGATAGTAACAATTACTGGTTGATCCACAATCCACTATCAACAGGGACCACCGGCGGCATCCACTGGCACCAAAGGAGGTCCACAAGGACCATCAGCAGAATTAAACCATAACATGGGTAGATCCGGAAACCCTAAAAGGGGATACTTCAAATAAAGAAGATGAGGGCAAAAAAGGCAGATCAACCTGCAGCATTACCACCTTAAACGGCCACTATACAGATGTGGTAGCAACACCACAATAAGTCAACCTCAGGCAAATTAGAGAGAATGACATACGAGAATGATTGTACGGCAAGTCGAGGATGCTAGCGGTGACAGGAAAGCACCCAAACCACCGCTACCACACCCTCTCTCTCCCTTCTAAAATATCCAAATTAAGATGCATGACTGGTTGTCCTGCAAGCCGGAGACGGTGGCGGCGACAAAACAACGGGCCAAACCATCGTTCTTACCTACACACACATACACTCTCTCTATAACATCCTGCAGCTAGCACCGGGCATATCTTAGGAAAACAAAAATGAAGTGTGTAGATATTAAAGTAGAAGCACAATACCCAAGCATAATGTGAAATACCGGAATTGACCCTATACATTGTTCATTGACATTGCTTTCTAAACATATAGGAGAATTGACTAGTTCAAAAAAGAGTTATTTCTATAAAAATTTAGACAATTTTTTTAGAGTTAAATTTATTTTTACTCCCTAAGGTTTGTCAAAAATAACTACTACAGGATTGGTGTTGGTCTCTCAACATAAGATTTACCTCACAAACTCACTAAGTTTCACATTGATGAGGCAGAGTCTTAAACTAAGTTAACAATAAAATAATAAGTTAATGAACACAAGAATGGTTTTTCAAGATACTTGTATATATTACTTCTTAACTCAGTATTACAAGACTCGTACAAGCATACATTAATGAGTTACAATAAGAACTATATATATTACTATCTATAGCCGGTTATACTTGGATAACTAGCTGAATTTTACAACTAAACAAATACTACATTGTTAGAAGTAAATCATCTAAGATAAAATACTATTCTATATTAGGTAGTCATGACGGATCCATAACTTACCTTTTGTCACCAACTAAAGGTGGTAATTGTACTAATTGATAAAGGTGAACAGTGAAATAAAATATGATCAACTATATGGGCGTGGAAAAGCGCCATGCAGTATATAGAGTTGGCAGTAGATGTCAAACAATCCAGACTTTTATCCACTGTTCACAGTTGGTTCTTCTGAAGGTAAATGGCTTTGGAAGAATAAGTTTTTCCATGGCCATTCATAATTCGGAAGAGACAACTTCTTCCGAGTCTTTTGCAGGTCTTCATGACTTCATTCTTCAGAAGAAATTGCCTTGGATCTTCTAAGTATGAATACTTTGGAAGAAGAACTACTTAGTCTTTGGAAGACTTAGTTCTATCTTTGGAAGTTCTTTATATGCTTTGGAGGAAAACTAGCTAGCCTTGGAAGACATAGCTTTCCTTCAAAAGCTATTCATACTTTAAGCTTCAGAAGATCTTCAACTTGTCTTCGGAATAGTTGCTTTAGCTTTGAAATACTTTTTCAATTGTACTTCAAAATTCTTATAAGTGTTGTTTTGGTTGCACCAGCCTCATATGATCCAACAAACTCCCCCTAGGTAGATGCTACCAAAACTTCACTTCCTTCTACTCCTTAAGGTCTTCAACACCGGGGAGAGAAAATATTTGTCTGTCTCCTTGTTCTTCCTTGATGTCATGCTAACGAGCTTGTATAAGTCATTTCTTGATAGAAGATCAATTCTGTCACTTTGAATGACATGTACTCTTTGTTGTGGTCCTTTGAAGAGAGTTAGTTGATAGGAAATGTAGTCATATTCCTATCTAACTATAGGGCCAGAAGTTAGGCCTTCAACCATCTCAAGGAATGTTTTTACTTTTATGGTTCTGTGTTCTTCCTCGTCGCTTGCTCTTTTTTTCAACTCTTCTTCAGTCTTGTCCTTCTTTGTCAGTTTAGCCAGATGAAGACTGCTTAGATGATTTCTGATATAAGCAGCAACTTAAGAATTAGAGGGATTGGAGAATGGTTTCCCTGCTAACTCAATAATGTTGAATATGCTGGAGTGTAGCAGAGATGAAGTATTAAGCATGTTTACTTCATCACTCTCTCTTTCCACAGCAAAAGCTGACACAGCTGTGGAAGGTTAATCAGAACTCTACTGGATAATTCTCCTTCTAGGATTGAGGGGTTGTGTTGGCAGCTTATCCCCTTTCCTAGTATCCAGTAAAGTCACCAGTCTCCTTCTTAACTTCTTTTCTTCTTCTTCCTTCAGAGTGTCTGAATTACTCGCAAGAAGTTGGAGAGCTTGGTCCAGTGTTCCCCTAGGTAGATCAAGGAATGCATCTCTTGTGAGGGAACTGGAAGAGCCGTCCATATATTTCAGCTTAATTGATTCTTCTTTACAAGAGATGTCGCTCATGGTTGCGCAGTTAATGAGCTTTCTCTTGATCTCCTTGAACTCTTCTAAGGTCAGGAGCTTAGAAGGTTCAGAAGATGGTGCGGGTAATGATTGGGTTCTAGGTTGTGTTTGGGTTTAAGGATAGGTAGTGGTGGTGGTTGTTAGGAAGCAAAAGGTGAGGGTGTAGGTAAGGCTGATGGTGTGGGTTCAGGGGTGTAAGGCTCAGTGGTTGGTTCAGTATTGATGGGGAAGGGAAAAGGTGTGGGCATAGGTTATGATTTGGGTGCTGGTTTGGGTGTTAGTGTTGGTTTGGGTGCCATCCTCTAAACACTTGGTACTTGTGGTACCTCCTACCTTCTTCCTAAGCGACTGCCACCCTTTATGTCATTGACATGTCGCTACAGGGTCTTCTCAGACATGGGACCCACTTTCCTGTCGATGAAGCCATGGGCTTTCATCCATTCCCTATCTCCCACCTTTTTGACAGCTGCAAGTTTTGCTTCTTCCTCCTCCTTCTTCTTTTCTCTCTGCTTATCCCTGACACTTTTCTTCTATTCCTTAGTAATTTGATCTTGCTCCTTCAAGAAAAGAAACAAGATCATCTCACTATTATTAGGTGCCAGCTCTTCTTGAGAATAACCTCTAGAGTAGAGAAAGGCTATCCTCTCCAACCTCTATATTTCCATAGCTTTCTCCTTTTCTTTCTTTTTCTCCTCCTCTCTAGCCAACCTTATTTATTCCTCCTTTTCCTTTTATAGCAAGGTTGCCTTCTCTATCTTCATAAGCTTATCCAGTGGGAGTAGAAGTATTTCTTCATTGTCTACTCCCAGGCTGATGAGCCTGTCTATCACCTTCCCTCTCTTCTGGTTGTTGATACTTTCTTGGGCGGCTGCTGCTGCTTTGCTGCTTGCAGCCAACAGCTTCCCAGTATCAACTCTTCCTTTTCTTTTAAGCTTCTCCAACCTTTCTTCTTCTAGCAGCTCCTCAGCAGTGAGCTTCCTCTTCCCTTATCTTCTAAAGTCCTTAGCAGTGAGCTTCCTCTTCCCTTATCTTTTGAAGAATCATTTGGAGATGTGATAACATACCTGGTATGTTCATCATCAACACCAGATGTAGTTTCTTGGCGCCTTGGATACCCTTGCTTACTGATGTCTCTTTCAGAGTCATCAATAGGAAAGGTTGTTGCAGATTCAGTCCCACTTATGTTACCAACTGTCTTGAGATACTGATGAATCACTTGTAGTAGTAGTAGCTGAATCTGCATGAGTAACCTCCATTCCAGTTGGACTCACCTCAGTTTGGGCTAACTAATATGGGCTATATATTAGAGGTTCCCTAGGGCTTAGTTGATCTGAGGAGTGGTATGGTAGATCAATATCATCACCTTAAAGGAACACAATATCCTTATCAGGTCTGGTTAGTAGGTCAAGAAAGGATTTAGAGGTTATTTCTAATGACCCGAGACCTTGTTCAGCACCTAATAGTTCTTCTGCAATAGTAGTTAAACTAGTGATGTGGCTGTGAAAAGAGGGGACTTGTTCAATCAGAGTAGATTGAACAAGGGTTCGTTTGGGACGTCTTTGGTATGTGAACTTGATAGGGTGGGTAGAAGTAATGTGTGAAGTGTTGGTGTCTAGTGTGGGTTCATCACCTGCTAGGTTTACAGGGATGTCACGAGGAGCCATTGGCTCAAGCATACCTGGAAGAAGATGAGTGAACCTTCTAGTAAATTTAGTGGATATCTTCTTTAGCAGTTGGAAGATACCCGTGAGGAACCATTAGGACATTTTCACATTCTAGTTTATCCTTATCCAGCTAACAGTTGATTATGTGCTGAATAAACCGGGGATACATATATAATGTATTCCGGGTAAGACTACCTCTCAGGTTGTTCATCACAAATCTTGAGTAGTTGAGTCTGAGGTTTTCACCAGTCCATGGACAAGGCAGCCTAGATCGTATGGGATTTGATCCCATCCCCCGGATTTGTTGGATAAGTTGTGCGGGATTATGTGTAGCAAGAACTTCCAATCGTAAGAAAAGTTAATTTGTAGATTATAGACTTGCTTACATCTCCTCCATATCCCATTTAGGTGTAAGTGTCATTCAAATCAGACTTGGGGAATTTAGTGGGGGCTCTTTCATCATGGAGTTCCAGATGCTCCCTGATGGTGGTTTCACTTATAATAATCTCCTATTGTTCACAAATCTTTGATCTGATAAAACGTTCAAGGAGCATCTGGTTTGAATTCAGACATGTGGTTTGATTAGATGGTGGGGTTAATAGTAAGAGCAGTGAAGTATGCGGATTGTGTCAGAAATTGGACGATGGGGACAAAATCATCATCCTTTGAAGAATCAAGCACGGCGACCTGGTTGTGCTGAGATTGAAATCCATTGTTGTGAAAGTGTTATTGGATTGAAGGAATTTAAGAGTGAGTGAACAAGATAGTAGAAATTTAGGGCTTTTACAGTGGTAAAGATTTCAAAGAAAAAGAGTTGGAAGTATTTAAATGGCGGTTAAAAGGCCAAACGGATAAGGTGAAAGTACAGTTTAGGTTCTGATTTGATAGAGGCGGTAAGATAAACCTTTTAAAATATTTCAACAATCATGAATAAAATCTTACCTTTTGCAGAGTGGGGCTCAAAGATTTCTGTTACACAGTAAAGTTGTTCTTCCGAGAGTAAAATTACTTTCGAGAGTAAACACTTGTGTTTGTTAATATTATCTTCCAAAGCCACTTTTACTTCCGAAGAAAAGTATGTCTTAAAGACAAACTTTGCTTCCGAGAGTAAAGTGTTCTTCTAAAATAAGAAGTTAGTAACCTTTAGAAGGAAATTTAATGTTCGATCAAATAGTATTCCGAGGCTAAAAATCTTTAGAACAGAATATTTGTGCAAAGGAAATTGCCTTTGGAAGATAGATAAAGATCTCTTCTGAGGGTAAATTTCTCTTCGGATGAATTCATACTTAAAAAATTTTGAAGAAAAACCTTTTGTAACAGGGCTTAGATTGTAAACAGACAATTAGACAAGATATATTTTCAAAAGATTTTCAAAAGATTTTCAAAAGAGATTTACTAGTCAATGCTAATCATCCCAATAGATGTCATTAAGAACTTAAATCTTTGTTTATCAAAGGCTTGGGTGAACAAATCAGTATATTGTTCATTTGAATCAACTTTGACTAGTTTGATTAAGATTTTTCATTTATATCTCGAATGAAATGCTACATGATGTCAATATGCTTTGTCTTAGAGTGTTTGACTGGTTTTTATGTTATAGAAATAGCACTCTTGTTGTCTTTGTGTATAGGAGTCTCCATGAAGTTGAAACCACAGTCTAACATCTGATTCTGAATCCATAGCAGTTGAGCGCAGCAGCTTACAGCAGCAATGTATTCAGCTTCAGCAGTTAATGTAAAGACGCATGATTGCTTTTGCATTGCCATGAGATGGTCTTTCTACCAAGAAATTGACATCCTACCTATGTGGATTTCTTGTTAATGTTGCAGCCTCCATAATCACTATCACTATAACCATAAAGGTTGAAATCCTTGTTCTTAGGATACCAAAGGCCCAGTTTGGGAGCTCCTTTGAGGTATCCAAGAATTCTCTTGACAGCAATTAGGTAAGACACCTTGGGAGCAGCCTGATATTTTGCACAGTGTAGTTCGTAAACAATATATTAGGTTTACTTGTAGCGAGATACATTAGAGATCAAATAATTATTATGTACTGATGTTGATCAGTATCCTCCCCCTTAGAATCAGGACAAAGATTGTGATTTTTTTGTATAGGTGTCTTGGCTGATTTACAATATTTCATTTCAAATCTTTTTAAGATGTCCTTGACATACTTAGATTGATTGATTAATAACCTTTCTTCCATCTGCTTCACTTGAATTCCAAGAAAGAATTCCATCTTTCACATAGTACTTATTTCAAATTTCTTTTTCATGATGCTTTCAAAGTCTTTGCACATTTGGTCATTTGAGGAACCAAATATGATGTCATCAACATAGACTTGTACAAGCAACATGTCTTTCCCAGACTTTTTTATGAACAATCTCTTGTCTATGGTGCCTCTTCTGTAGCCATTTTTAAGAAGAAACTGAGACAGTGTCTCATACCACAGCCTAGGTGCTTGGTGTAACAAATAAAGAGCTTTATCCAGTTTGCACATGTAGTTGGGGTGCTGTGGGACTTCAAATCCAGATGGCTGGCACACATATATTTCTCTGTCGATATCCCCATACAGCAAAGCACATTTAACATCAAGTTGATAGACTGTAAAGTTCTTGGATGCTGCAAAACAAGAAAAATTCGCACAGCCTCAAGTCTTGCAACAGGTGTAAAGACATCAGTGTAATCTATTCCTTCCTCTTATGTGTATCCTTGAACCACAAGTCTGGCTTTGTTCTTGATGATCAAACATCTATCGTCTCTTTTATTTCTGAACATCCACTTGGTGCCAATAGGTACTTGGCCAAGTGGTAATGGACATAAGTTCCATACTTTTTATCTCTTGAATAAAAGCAATTCCTCTTGCATTGCTTTAACCCAATTATTGTGCTTAAGAGCTTCTTCCACCTTCTTGGGTTCCATTTGATAAAGAAAACATGAGTACAAGAAGACATTCCCATTATGAGTCCGTCTTCTAGTTCTCACACCTTCTGAGATGTCCCTAATAATGTTCTGAACTAGATGAGTGTTGTGTATCCTGAGCCTAGGAATCATATTAAGTTGCATAGATAGATTCAAGTTTTAATAGTTTTGCTTAGTATTATGAACATTAGTTCCAGCTGATGTCTCATATTCATTAAATGAGGACTGACTGAATGAACATGTGACAGCATTAATGGTATTTTGCTATGAAGCAGCATTAATAGTTGCATGTTCCTCTAGATTATTGTCTTCATCAGCTTGGTGTAGAGTGTTGGAGTTGTCAGCTAATGAGTTTTGAGGCTCAGTTGGCTGACAACTTATTGAAGCTCTACTATTTCTTGAGATATTCAAGCTTTCAGGATCTCCAGTAGTGGGAGCTTGTTCTTCATGTATTCTCGGAGAAATTGAAGTAGGTTTGGGTAACTCAAACAATTGATCATCAGATGAGTCATTTTGAGTTCCTGTTCTAGCTAAAACATTCTTATAATATGGTTTAGAATAGATGGGAAATAATCCTAAATCAAAGATATAGTCAGGGTCATTCCCCTTAACACAAGGAGTGTGTTCATTTACAATAATGTTGGATGATTCCTTAAATTATTGATTGTTAATGTTGTATACTCTATAGGCTACAGAGCTTGAGGAATACCGAACAAAGATAGCATAATCCAACTTTTCAGCAAATTTTGCTAAATTGTTCTTTGTGTTAAGTATGGTGCACCTACTGCGAAAGGACCTTAGAAAGCCAATTAATGGTGGCCTCTTGTTCCATAGCTCATAATGGCTTTTTCCATAGGGCTTAACATGAGAACTCTTTTATGCACATAACATGCAGTGCTGACTGTATCTATCTAAAAAGTTAAATGAAGCTTTGAATCAGCTAACATAGTTCTTGCATCTCAATAAGTGTCATGTTCCTCCTCTCAGCAACACAAGGAGTTCTAGGAGCACTATATTATCTGATAATCCCTTTTGAGTTACAGACAAGAACTTGATTCTTAAACTCAATCATCATTTCTAATTGTTTTTACCTTGTGATCAATTTAATTCTCAATTTTAAGAAAAAACGATTTTAGTGTTTCAGCAGTTTCATCCTTAGTTCTTAAAAATAATACCCATGTAAATCTTGTAAAATCATCAATTATCACAAGGCAATATGATTTCCTTTCAATGGTTATTATACTTGTGGGACCAAATAGATCCATGTGCAATAAGTGTAACGGAGTGGTGATAGAGTTAACTTCTTTAGATTTGTGGGATGCCTTGTGTTGCTTCCCTTTCAGACAAGCAACACAGTTTGTCTTTACGGAAAAACTCTTTTTTAGCCACACCATGTACCAAGTTATCTGTAACCAGTTTATTCACAGTTTTGAAGTTAACATGACACATTCTTTTATGCCAAAGAGTTGACTCATCACCCTTAGCTTTGGAAAAAAAGCATGATACTTCTTCCAATGGGGAAGCATTGTTCATATCCAGCTTGTACATATCCGCTCTCCTAGGAGATCTAAGAAGCACCAATTCCTGAGGAATTGGCATCCTGGGTTTGAGGATAATGCACTCATGTTCTATGAAAAGCATTTGGTGCTTTTGATCGCAATTCAAGCTTTTTGACAAAGTTTACTTTGTCAAATTTTAACTTACAATTGGATACACTGCCTCTATCAGAAATGTATCCTTCGGCTTCACCTCCAAATTGAACAGGACCTCTATCAAATTGTTCAAACTGTTGTAGGACCTATCATATGTCTGGAGTATCCATGTCCACAATCCATACATTTCCATTTTTATCATGTGGATGTCCCTGCGCATAAGGTGAAATGGTTAGTTACTATTGGAAACCCAAGCCTTGTTGATCTTGGGCTCTTCCAATGTAGATGACATAATTGAACCAAACGGTATGCTTGGGGGTTCAACTATGTTTTGTGAAGAAGATGTTTGGGTTGCAGCATCTTGTCTGATCTTTTATTCCATCCTATGGTTAATCAGTGCAGATGAGTTTGAAGAGGCTAAAAAAGCATGACTTGCTTCCGAGGCTTCTTTGTTCTCGAAAGAAGTTGTCACCGCCTTTTCTTCTAGAGTAGTCTTCTTCTCGAAAGATTTCAAAGGATTTGTTTTGTTCCTTTTTTTGTTCTTGGGCTTGTCTTCCGAAGCTATTTTCCTTTCGGAAGAATATGTTTCTTCCGAAAGCAACTTGGCTTTGAAAACAAGCTTTTCTTTCTTCAACACTTGAACCATATGATAAGGTCCAAATGTGAAACCTTCTTTGGCTCCTTCTTTTTTAACATCGTTTGCATAATGTGTGCTTGCTAGATTTTAGTAACAATCGTTATCCATGTGGTTATGCAGACAATAGATTATACACTCAATGTTAGCTTTGATGGGGCATGAACTGCTGTTTCTTGAACTTCTTTTCTTCTTCAACAGCCTTCCCTTTAACTTCTAATTTTTCAGCTGGATAGGAATATTGGTACTATATTCCTTTCCTGAATCATATATTCCACCCACTTGGAATCCAACTGAGATGAATACTCCCTTTTGCTTTGGGTCTATTTTGAACTTAGACTCAGCCATCTGTTTGGCAGTTTTTCTTGCTGCTCTGATCTTGTTCTTTCTGTTTTTTGTTGTTAGGGGTTGATCATCAACTGTGTGGATGAGGTTTTCTACCTTATCCTTCACTGTGGTGGTCACCATCGTTGCATCATTCTTCTGTTCACTGGGTAGTGGGTCAGCAGTTGGAACCTCTTGCTCATCAATATCACATCTTGGCTGTCTGATAGACATATAAGAGTGTGATGGAGTAGTTTCATTGGCTCCCAACCCACTTTTGTTTTAATAACACATCTTTGAGTGGGAGGATAATGCAATAATGGTGTTGAAGTTATGCTCTTGAATAGCATACTTCTTTGATTTAGCCTCATCTATTACTAGCTGGGCTTGAGCCTTAATCAATTTGGAGACTAAATCTTTTATTTGAGACATGTAGTTTGAGTGTTCATGTTTTAAAAAAGATACAGTTTTCTCTAACTTTTTAATTTTGAATTTGTACTCAGATTCTGCTCTCTTAAAATCAGATTTTAGTATGTTTAAGGACTCAATATCAAACTTAATTTCCATGTTGTACTCCTGATACATTTTAACCTTAGCTATACAGGCTGGGTTATAGAGATGTTCATATATCTTGGTATCTTCAGTTCTATCCATGAGAGCTTGAATATGGGTGATATCTTGCACCATGAAGCTTCAATCGACCTCTTGAGCAACAGCTGCAGTTTGTTGCTTAGTTGGCTTGGTTGTAGCCTTTGGGGTAGCATAATGTTAGGAGGCTTGATGTGCCCTAGTATTAAATCTAGGAGCCTTACATTCTCTTGTAAAATGATCAAGTTGGTTGCAGTTTTAACATTTGGCTTTTGACTTATCAAACCTAAATTTGTTGTTGATTAGGTTCTGTGAGGATTGCCTTCCAGTTCTTTTAAAAAACTTCTTTGCTCTGTAGGTTAAAAGAGTCATTTATTAGACAATGTCCATATATTCCACATCATCTTGGCTAAAGCACTCGAGATCATCAAAATAGAATTGGAAATATACGAAGTGCTCATTTCCTGAAACAAAAGCACAACTATCCTGGAAAGGATTTTATTGAGCTTGTTGAGACCTGGGTGTCTCAGGAAATGTGATGTAAGGCCCAAAGGAGTATGATGGCTGTTGGTTGTAGTTCAGGTACATATAGGGCTGGGGAGTTCTTGATCCTTCAACAACATGTAGATCGTGCTGACAGGAGGATTTGAGCTTCTGTCCACTTGATGGCCCTTTTGAGTCTCCATCTTCATACGGTATCCATCAAGGATCCCATATAGTTCAGTCATGGTGAGAGTGTTTAGATTCTCAGTTCTCTTGATAGAGAGATAATAGAAGATCCACTCGTGAGGAAGTACACTCATGAAATTTCTTACTATGTCTATTTTCTCAAGAGTAACTCCCATAGACTGAGGATATACGATTAAGTCCATGTACCTGAAGTATGTTAGCTCAAGGTCTCACCAATAATATAGGTAAATTTTTCAAACTTCTGCTTTAGTACGTCTTTCTTGGACTCTTTAGATTCAGGGGAATCAGAGTACATCAATGTCAAAACATCAAAGAGTTCTTTAGCTGACTTGCAGTACTCAAAGCCTACCATTATAGAGTTTGATATTCCTGTAAGTAATACAGTCATGACTTTGCAATCGATATCCATCTTCTTGAAGTCTTCATTTTTGTATTCTTCAATAGCTTTCTCAATCATAGCACTATTACCAGTTGGAGAAGCTACCTTTGGATTGTAGGGACCGTGAGTGACTAATCTCCACAATCGGCTATCTTGATACTTGATGAAGCCTTCAATACGTTGTCACCAGGCTTTGAAGTTATCAGGAGTGATAATAGGGGCCTTTGTCATGGTTCCCATCTCAGTCTCAGGAAATTCCTGGTTGAGAGCCATTTTAAGTGAAGTGAGTAAGTGTGAAAAACAATGATGATTTGGGATGGTTAGATCTCATAATCAAGAGCCTAAAAATCTCTGATACCAATTGCGGGATCGGTGTTGGTCTCTCAACATAAGATTTACCTCATAAATTCATTAAGTTTCACTTAGTTGATGAAGTAGAGTTTCAAACTAAGTTGACAATAATATAACAAGTTAATGAACACAAGAATAGTTTTCAAAATACTTGTATATATTACTTCTCAACTTAGTATTACAAGACTCTTATAAGCATATATTGATGAGTTACAATGAGAAACTATATATACTAATATCTACAGCCGGTTATACTTGGATAACTAGCTAGAATTTACAACTAAACAAATACTATATTGTTAGAAGTAAAACATCTAAGATAAAATATTATTTTATATTAGGTAGTCATGACAGGTTCATAACTTATCTTTTGTCACCAACTAAAGGTAGTAACTGCACTAATTGATAAATGTGAACAGTGGAATAAAGTATGGTCAACTACATGAGCGTGGGAAAGCGCCATGCAGTATATCAGAGTTGGCAGTGGATGTCAGACAACCCATACTTTTGTCCACTTGTTCATAGTTGGTTTTTCCGAAGGTAAATGGCTTCGAATAATAAGTTCTTTTGAAGCCATATATACTTCGGAAGAAACAACTTCTTTCGAGTCTTTTTGCGACTCTTCATGACTTCATTCTTCAAAAGACATTGCCTTGGATCTTCTAAGTGTGAATACTTCGGAAGAAGAACTACTTAGTATTCAGAAGACTTAGTTCTATCTTCGGAAGTTGTTTATATGCTTCGGAAGGAAAACTAGTTAGTCTTGGAAAACTTAGTTTTCCTTCAGAAGCTATTCATACTTTAAGGTTCGAAAGATTTTCAATTGTATTTCAAAATTCTTCTTAGAGTTGTTTTGATTGTACCAGCTGATCTAACAACTCATATGATCCAACAACTATTTTCCTTCAAAATAATAAAAACATCAATTTAACTATAAAAGTTTAATAAGTTAAAATTTTAATAAGTTTTTTAATTTCAGTCCAACAGTTTTATTAGTTGTTTCAGTTTAAATCCAAAATAATAAAACTTTTGTACTGAAATTATGATAAGTTATTAAAATTTTGAATTGAAATTAATATATTTAAACTTTTAGAGAAAAATGATTATTTTTGGGATGAATAAAATTGAAATTAAACCTTTTTTGTATAATTTTCTTAAGTCGGTGTGCAATTTCCTTTTACTACAATTAAAAAACAATATCTGGAACGTGTGGTAGGCCCATCTCCATCCACCACTTCAATTCCCCACCGTCAACCACCGATCGCCACCATGACCACCATCGTCTCCGGAGCCTCCCCTTTCTCCTCCCTCAAACCACCACCCCACCGCCACCACCACCACCGCAAACTCTTCACTCCCACCGCAACTCCTCCCTCCAAACCCATCTCCGCCGCCCGCGCCACCGGAATTTCCACCGGAAACTGGACTCCAACCAGCTGGAAATCAAAACCAGCGCTTCAAATCCCCGATTACCCCGACAAGAATCATCTTGAATCTGTCCTCAAAACGCTTGAATCATATCCGCCGATTGTGTTCGCCGGTGAAGCTCGGAAGCTAGAGGAACGATTAGGTGAGGCCGCGTGCGGCGGTGCGTTCTTGCTTCAAGGAGGCGATTGTGCAGAGAGTTTTAAGGAGTTTAGAACTGATAATATTCGGGATACTTTTCGATTGCTGTTGCAGATGAGTGTTGTCCTCATGTTCGGTGGTCAGCTGCCCGTCATCAAGGTACATGTGGTCATATAATATTATTTGAAGTATGTTATGTTTGAATTTAAATGTGTTCTCTGTTTTCAAACTGCAGAATGATTGATTCAGATCATTTGTATGCTCTGTTTCATGGAAATTTGCTTGTTTTTTTTATTTAATTTTCTAGTGTGGTTGGGAAACTTTAGTTGTATTTGGTGTGGAGATGGAGTTATAGTAGTTTATGGGGAGTTTGCAACTTTGAACTGCGAACTTTGGTATATATCTGACATGAAGTTCGTAATTATGGGTCGCAAACTTTAGAGTTTGATTTGACAAGTCTAAGGTTTACAACTTCGATTTGGTAATTCAAGTACAAACCCATGTGTTATTGTTTTGCAACGGTGGCTGAGTTTAAATTAGTTTATAGTGAACGAGGATGAAGTGGCTGAGTTTAAATTACTTTATATGGAGTGGAGCGGGGATGGAAGTAAATTTTTGTAGGTGAGGCAAACTCAATGTATATAAAAAAATTTATGTTATGGAGCTAAAAGTTTTACCACTATTAGACCTAAAATTAAATTATCACTAGTGACGAGAAAAATAGATAATGAAGCTCCGCCCATGTTTTGCAACCCATGTGAGTTGCCACTATTGCCAACTTGCTTTCTCTAATTGCGAGCCCTAGGCCATGTCAGAAACCTAGAGTTCACAGCTCTGAATTGCAAACTAATCGTAAACTACCGTAATCTTGTTTCCACACGATAAACCACCAAAGTTTAATTTCCCGGCTACATTAGAAAATCAAAAATATTTTTGATCAAATTTGCTCTGTTTTTTGCCAATTATGGTCTATATGTCTCTGTGTGATGTGGGTCTTGTGTGGTTGATGTTTGTTTCGCTATTGATGATGGTGGTTTACTGGTTGCATGATTAGGTGGGGAGAATGGCTGGTCAATTTGCTAAACCTAGATCAGACTCATTTGAAGAGAAAGATGGGGTTAAATTACCAAGTTACAGAGGTGATAATATTAATGGTGATTCGTTTGATGAAAAGTCGAGAATTCCAGACCCCAGTAGAATGATTCAAGCTTACAGTCAATCGGTCTCCACCCTCAACATCTTACGGGCATTTGCCACTGGTGGATATGCCGCCATGCAGAGAGTTAGTGAATGGAATCTTGATTTCACACAGCATAGTGAACAAGGAGACAGGTATCTTTGACAATATCTGTTGAAAATTTGCATGAGTTAATTGTGAAAGGTGGTTATGTTGAGGCTTTTTTCGAGCTTTTGGGGTTAAAACACTTTTATTGATAGGTACCGCGAGTTGGCTCATAGAGTTGATGAAGCAATGGGGTTCATGGCCGCTGCTGGACTCACAACAGAACACCCGATTATGACAACTACACAGTTTTGGACGTCTCATGAGTGCTTGCTTTTGCCTTATGAACAAGCGCTTACGAGGGAAGACTCTACTTCGGGCCTTTACTATGATTGTTCAGCTCACATGATCTGGGTTGGTGAACGCACGCGCCAACTTGATAGCGCGCATGTTGAGTTTCTGCGAGGAGTTGAAAACCCTCTTGGCATTAAGGTACGTATTTGTGGCAAAAATTGCATCTTTTCATAGTATGCCTTTGTATGAGACACTTCTAGCTAGTTTCAGCTGTTAATCTTAAATGATCGAAATTCTAAAACCAGTTAAACAAGTAAGGTTGAGATTAAGGCTTTTGTGATGCAGGTGAGTGATAAAATGGACCCGAAAGAACTAGTAAAGCTCATTGAAATCTTAAATCCTCATAACAAGGCTGGAAGAATCACTGTCATTTCAAGAATGGGGGCCGACAACACGAGAGTTAAGCTTCCTCATCTGATCAGGGCGGTTCGTGGTGCTGGTCAAATCGTCACCTGGGTTAGTGACCCGATGCATGGCAACACCATTAAAGCTCCCATGGGGCTTAAGACTCGTTCTTTCGATGCTATCAGGGTATGCTACTTGTTTGTTTATATGATTCCATGTTTAACTCTCTTAATCAATATCGTAGAGGTGGCAAAATGGATATGTCAAATCATTTATAATAAGAAAAAGTGTTCTTGATAAAATGTTTCAGGAGGTTTTACGTATTAAAAGTACAATATTTTGAGTCATGTTTGTGTAATGGACTGAAAGTTTTGCTTGTTTCGTAGGCGGAGGTGACAGCATTCTTTGATGTTCACGATCAAGAAGGGAGCTACCCAGGTGGTGTTCATCTAGAAATGACAGGCCAGAATGTGACCGAGTGTATTGGGGGCGCAAGGACCATCACTTACAATGATTTGAGCTCACGGTACCACACACATTGTGACCCACGGCTCAATGCTTCTCAGTCTTTGGAACTTGCCTTTATCATTGCAGAGAGGCTCAGGAGGGGACGGCTCAGGCGAGGCATTAGCACCACCACCGCGGGTTTTATACATTAATCAAGTATGAGTTGTGTTCCTCCCTAGATAATAATGAAATAAACCATAATATATAGGATGATACATAGAAGCCACATTGTTTTCATGTTTTCTTAATAGGCCAATATACCTATTGTAATATCATATCGTCTTCGATTTTAGAGTACCTTCAATGGAGACCTCAAAAATTGATCCACGTCACCTCTACCCGGGTTTGTTCCTCTCACAACTAGAACGGCTCTAAAAACACCCCTTCTCCGGCTCTTCTATCTCAAAAAGCGGATGCATCTTGTCTCTTTCTTTCCACATCGGTCCAACGGGGCTCAAAAAACACCATTGGTGTTGGTAATTCATTAGTTTGAAGCTCTACATGAGAGACATGTTTACTGGCATGAGCACATAAGATGAAAAGTAGACGTTAGACGTGACATCTTATGTGAACTCTAGCCAAAGATAATAAAAAGAAAATGGTAATTAATAACACATTTATTATCTTCAATATTACTTACTATTTATATTAGTTATAACTGTCTGATTCCTACCAATTAAAATAAAACTGATGTTTAATGAAAAAACAGATTTAGTTATATAATCTCTTTTTGTATTTATTTAAACTTATTTCCTCTGTATATAAACAAACAAACATACCAAGTATGTCCCACTGGAAGTAGGGTCTGGGAGGGGTAGGTGGTGGTCAGTCTTTCCTCTATCTTGATAGACAGATAGACCGCTTTCAAATAGACCCCCCGACTTGCCATTGATAACAACCAAATTATAGTGTATATATCATATAAGCATACATCACATAAGAATATATATCTTTTTTTTGCATATGCATATTCATAAGCAAAATAATCAGATTATATTGCATACATCACACATCACATAAGCACTAGCATACACATAATAATCAGATTATTTCCCTTGTATATCTAAATTAAATATCTTATTCTTAAAGTTCGATAGAAACATCAAGTATATTATCCTATATATTTAAAAAGCAATGCAAATGAACAGTATGAATAGTGCCCAAGTACACCACCGCCACCGCCACCGTCTTCCGACCACCACCACCAAAATCCCCAAACCCTAAACCACCACCACCACACCTCCAATTCCCCCAACACCACCCAAATCGCCGCCTCATCGCCACCAGATCCACCCAAGAGATAAAGACGAAGATGACTACCAACTGTTGGTTGATAGTTTGGAGC
>BJCO01366037.1:0-13343 GCA_018326465.1 Flaveria floridana | reverse complement strand
ACAATTGTATAAAAATTAGTACATCTAGCGAGAATGAACATCCTATTGACTGAACTTGAAATGGAGAATTATAATATTCTTATTTTATTAAACTAACACTTGAAATTTCCATTATAGAAATGGATTTATTAGAGAAACTTATTTATTACAAGTAACAAGACCAATTATTTTAAGCAAAAGGCCTTTGATTATTGCAATCAAGATTTTCTCCAGGATTAACCCCCAAAATGCTGCAATACCTTCTGTAGAAACCAATCCTGCTCTCCACCTTATCATTCCGACCCTTACCGCATTCCACACCGCCATTAATGATGTTTGTGATCACTCCGTAACCAGAGACGCGACCGGCTGATCTGTCAGCAGCTGATGGTGTCCACCTTTTAGTGATAACGTCATGGCTTGATGGTTTGTTAGCTTGTGGAGTCATCCAGTACCATATTGCTGACTGAAAAGATAAGGTTGGGTCGGTGGCCAAAAGATCAGGGTTGTTGATCAAGTCCTTTTTAATTGAGTTTCCGAATTGCCCGTAGTTGTAATTGCTGTCAAAATGATGGAGGTTTATTATTAGTAAATACTTATGTTAATTATTTCGGTTATATTTTATATATTTTTTACTAGTTAAAATGAAACTATTCGTGCTAGTTAAAAGGTTGCATAAAATATAATCTATATCAGTTCTAGGTTGTATTCTTAGAACCCTCTAGTGTTTAAAAACTTTCATTGTAACTACTTAGTGGATTTTTAAAAACCATATATATAGTATCAATTTAACTCCAGAAAAAAAAAATACTTGTGGAAAACTATGATAAAGTATTAAAAAAATTAATGTTTTTATTATATCTAGCGTTGTAAAAATAACAAAAAGCTATATATACTATATATCTCTGTATAGAATGTTGAAATGTAAATAGTTTGACGTTTAGAGGGTTATCTTTCGTTATTTTAAAAAGTTTTTCTAAATGTAGAGGTATTTACTTATTTTAGATTTGTTAGTGTCATTTTGTTGAAATCAATAAAACAAAGCCAACAAGATATTTTAGTGACCTATAAATTGTATTTTAAATATCTGAAAGACTTTAGTGAACACAGTTAGTGCAAACTTTGACTTAAACGTCATATAAAACATTAGTTATATGTGAAAGTGACATAATTATTTCTTTCTACAAAAAATATCCTGGCATCTAACCCATGCTAGAAACTCCTTGTATATCGTAAACGAATCGATCAGGTGAAATATCCGATCCAGTTTTCAAAACATTAATTTTAACTGTAGATACTATATATGAAAAACAAGATAATTTGTTTAGGAACTTACTGAGTAAGTTGGATAGGTCCTCTACCAAAGTAGCTTTTGGGACACGGCCAAGCAGGCGAGTCACAGTACCGATTCGTCTGGTCTTGTTCTCTAACAAAGCAATATCCCCATGCAAACTGACCATCTGGTGCAGTTGGCCATCCACCTACACATCACATATGCATATATGTAACAATCACTGAATGACTGATGAATCTTAATTATATATTTTAAGACAAGACACAATTAACTAAAGATATTAACTTCAAAACAAAACCTGTTGTTTCATGGGAGGTTTGAGCGAAGAAAGCCGCGAGCTCTCTTTTTTGATCATCGACACTTCCAGTGGTGCCGAATCCATTATATGTTCTTGCAGCATTAATGAAAGCATTGTAAGTGTAAAATCCATTTGCATGACATCTCGGGTCGTTTCTGTACTTGAGCATCTGGTCAAACAAGGATGAAGTAACGATGGATCCAACACCACCACCACCACCACCACCACCACCCCCGCTTCCGCCACCACCACCAGACGGTCTGCACTGACTCTGACAGTTGTTTTCCGGCAAGCAGTGAGCCGGAGTGTTCCCACAGTAGCCGTATTGGCTGCAGCAGTTACCGTTGGAACATGGGGCGTTACCTGCTTGTCGACCGCAGTTTTGAGCGGAGGAAACAGATGCTAAGAGAAGGAGAAACGATGAGAGAAGAAAGGTTTTCATGGTTGGTTTGTTAATGGTGAAGATACGTCCATGAAACTTAACTTGTGTATTTATAGACATGCGATGGTTTCCTTTTTCTTTTATGAGACCAAAGGATAAGTTATAATATATATATATTTTTTTTCATTTTATTATAGTGCGGAATATTAAAATGGAACATGCAAATGTATTCTCATCTATGATTTTACTCAATGTATCACTTCTATTACATGAGCGTTTAAAAGTAGTATATAAGGGTATCCAAAGTTGAATCGGGCCTATACGGGACAATAAGAGTGCCTTGTACTAATGTATAATAGAGTGAATAAACGCATTTGGCCTACATAGGGGCCTATACATACAATATGGTCAAATCAATTAAATCAAGTAATAAGTGGTGTATTTAACACATGTCTAAGTAAATATGTCTATCTCGATAAAAGTAATGAGTAACATGTTCATAAAATTCTTTTACAACGTAACTGATATGATGTTATAAATATCTTAACTCATTCGGTACCCAATTTTTTTTAACATGTTTTTCTAGCTCAATTGCCTAGATAACTTATTTATCTATTAACATTAATTAACTAATTTATTTATTCAACCTATTGTTTAGGATCGTTACATACAAACTACTAAAGGGTTCTAGAAAATAACATGAAATATTTATGTCAAAGTACATATTCATATGAAGAAAATAAATCACTTGAAAAGCTAATGCGAATTGAATTCTTTTACAATCGACCGGTCACAAAGTCTTGTCGGTTGACTTGTTCAAATTCGAAAGGAGTATAGAATGTTGACTATTCAAATGCCATCATTGACTAGTTCTTCGACCCTGTTAGATGAAAAACTTGCACACTCTTAGCACTAAACGTCTTTGCCTGATTGGGTATGTTTGGCAGTTTGGCAATTAACTTAAACGAGTTTATTATCCACTACGTGTTGCGGCGGTGTCTTACGTTAACATTAATACGGTAAAGGGTGCTCTTGCAAACTTGGTAACTAACATTGGAACATTGCCGCGAGACCAGTTATAGTAGTAACCAAAGGGTGCTCTCCCTCTCCATTTCTTCCTTGGTTCAAAATAATTCAATAATGACTCGATTTAATGATTTAGTGATTCAGTTTGAGTAAAATATGCATAATTGACCTAATTGGAACATTTTTAAACTTGATTATTATTTTGTGACATTTTCCCCAACAACCTAATGAGTGAGCCAACAACACAATTAACAAGCGAACCATAAGTTATGGCTTAAGCTCGGCTCACCTCGCTTACAAACGATCTGATTCCTAGTGAACTATATTCGAGTGAGATTCGAGCGAGCCGTAATCTTTTGAAAACACTAGTCATGGTACGTGACTACGTGGTCATGTGGGGATAGTTTCACAACCCATATCCAAAAACACTGAAAAGCAATAAGAGCTCTCTATATCATTTATTCATGTACAGTTTATATCAAGCTAATTTTTTGTTTTAGTTTTTCAAAAGAGTGAATTGTTATTTTCAATCCCTCACGTTTCGTATAACTTGTCATGTTAATTCAAAAACCTTTTCTTTACCATTTTAACACTGTCCAAAAATTATCATTTCTATACCTTCCACTAGCACCATTAAAAATATCCGTTAAAAGTAAGGGTATATTGGTCTTTTTCAACACCTAATTCATTTTAATCAATGAACGCTCCAATAAAATCTTTATTAATTAAAATGTTGAGTATAACAAACCTCAAATAAACCAAAGTATTACCATAGTATTCATATGAATCAAACTGCTAAGTGGAACCTCAAACAAACCAAAGTCTAAAAGCTATATCTCTTGTAATCAAACAACAATCGTTCCCTATCTAGTTCTCTATCTAATCAAAATATAAGATCAATTGAATAACAAACAAAACAATGTAGAAATCAAAAAGCAATCTAAATGTGAATGACCGTGCTTAATTGAACAATAAAACAATCAAACAATGGAGCTGATGACAACAACACACCTTAATCAAACAGTGTTGAATACCAAGTGTTGAAATCGAACAGTTTACTACCCTATCAAATTTTGTTGAAATCGATTTGTGCTTAATACAAATCAATCAAACTTTATATTATCAAATAGTGTAGAAATCGAAGATCTCTAGGATGGATTATGGTTGATCGGTTAGTTTCCCTAGTCACTTCATGTGTTTTTTAGTTTTAATCAAATATTAATTCGTTAATTGGTTATAATTGGATAATTAGAGTGTTGAGAAAAGACTAAATACCCTTAATTTTACGGAAGTTTGTAACGGTGTTAGTAAAGTGGATAGAATTAATAACATTGGATAAACTATAGTGTTGAAATGATAAATAAAAAAACATATTTGATTGAAATGTCAATTTCAATGAAAAACAATAGAAAAATGATATTTTACTTTTTTTTAGAAAGGCCAATGTGATAATAATGTTAAAGGTTATTGGTTTAGACTATAGCCTATTACAACACGTAGTGGGATACTTTTTTTGACAATCGGTATCATATGATATTTTTTTTAACCAAATAACTATAAATAAAGTCATAAATCATCTTTCTTGTATGGTTAAAAGTAGATTTACATATGGATATACATTTATTTCATATCTTTATGCCATCATTGCCGTAGATATTTATATACGACTTAAATGATCTCCGTTATAGTTGATGTCAATTTATCGTGTTTGAATTTGGACCTAGAACAATCTTTTGATAATCACAAGGATTATGTTTATGGAGATTTGATTTTTATAATCATCATAAACTTCATACCGATCAAAGTTATGTAGTGTTCCTATTTCCGAGATTTTCTATTTTTTTCTAAAGTTAAAGGGTGATATTCCTAATTTTTCTCGAGTTGAATTTCTCTCCTTACACTTTTTTTTTCTTTGATTTTCTGTCGACCCGATGAATATTCATCAGGTTTCGCTGCTACTACACTTCTGTCACCATCACACCCAATCACCACCCTCCATCTCACCTCTCCGATTTTGCCCCGTTCTCCTCACCTGGATGACTCCTATCCATCTTAGTATACGTAGTGAGCATAGAACTACTAAATTGGGTTACACTATATTAGACTTTATATATTCACATATTAAATATTTTATCCCGCTAATAATTGTCGCCTTTATTTATATCCGAGTTATATTTTGATTGGTTCAGTTAGCTACTAAACACGTAATATAAAAATAAATATTCAATTAAGTATTATCTTAAAAATAGGTAAAGTGTTTAAACTTAATATGCCAACGATTTTTAGCCCAAGTAGTTAATATGAGGTATCAAACACATGCAAATATGAGAAAGTATTGGGTTCAAGTTTGACTTTGAGTATAAACAAAAATACTCATGGTTGAGCTGATGGGTTTTTGTAGTTGCAGGTTTCCTCATGAGGAGGTGCGGTCCTGACTGCAAAACAAATAAATGGACCCGATCAATATAACAATTATAACCCGAAACAAGGTCGTCCATTTGTCTTTAGAAAAAAAGCATATCTCTCTTTTTTGTCTTTTTTAATTGATTATTTTATTACTTTTGTCTTTTTGTACTTGATTATTTATTATCATAATTATAAAGTTATTATTTCCTCAATAACCTTTAAAATTTGATATCTTAAAATGTTTTGATTAAAGTTTTGACTTGGTTTTTTTTATCTATGTTTTGATGTAAAATTCATTTGAAATAGAGTTGTGAGTAACAAAGACTTAGTCCTTGTTAAAGGTTAAAGTGTGTATTGAACACTCACCCTTTCTCGTAAGGCAAGCTAAGCTTCTAGTCCTTTTTGCCGGCTTACCTTTAATCTAACTCTCTAGTTAACGGCGGGAAAACAATACCTTTTCTTTTCTTATTATTTTTTTTTTGCTTTTGAATGTCAGGACTCCTCAAAGTTTAATGAAAGTATATTTTTCAATCCTTTTTTTTATCTGGATCTTCATAATTTTTTCTTCTGATAAGTCTATTGTTAAAGGTAAATCATTAGGAATTAATATTTTATTATATAAATAAAGCTATTGTGATCACTCGGTAGAATTGATGACTTCATATTTGATTCACTACTAATACTTAGGGGTTGTTTGTTATGGGTTGACCCGGCTGACCGGCTGATTGTGGTGGTGTGAATCGATTTGGTGGTGGTTCGGTGGATTGCGGTGGTTGTTCGGTGGTTTGCGGTGGTGGTGGTGTGAATCGATTTGGTGGTGGTTCGGTGGATTGCGGTGGTGGTTCGGTGGATTGCGGTGGTGGTGGTGTGAATCGAATTGGTGGTGGTTCGGTGGATTGCGGTGGTGGTGGTGTGAATCGATTTGGTGGTGTGAATCGAGTTAGAAGTTCGACGGACGACGGTGGCAAAGGGCGGTGGATTGCGGTGGTGGTCGGAATGTGCATGGTGACAGTGGTGGTTGTGGTGGTGGTGTGAATCGATTTGGTTCTAGTCTGATACCGAATCAAACAGCCAAGTTTCAGTCAGACGCATACCCAGTCAGAACTTTTAACTGGGTCAGCTTCTGACTCAGTCAGATTTTACCTAGTCAGTTTTATTAAACAACCCCTTATACATATGAGAATTCTTAATTGAATAGTTGTAAAAAAACCTCACGGTTATGAAACAAAGGAATATCACGAACTATGGAACAATGAGTATTGTGGACCTATTGTGATGTCTAACTGTGAGCCAGATATGTCAGGAGTAGTTAATAAAAATAAAAATAAAAATAAAAAAATCTAATTCAAAAATTAGGATTTTGTTTTCTCGGACCCATCACCCATAAATTAAATATAGTTTAACCCCTCGATTATCATTAGATTCAAATCCGCCCCATCTCTGTGTGAAACTACCCAAAGAGGAAGTAGCAGAGCTTATATAAACTTGTGCTATACTCCTTGTGCACTATTTCATCCCTCTGTAATTTGGTACTATTTCGACCTAAACCTCATCTTCTCCATTTCTACATTTTGCATTTGCATCAATCTTCGAGTTTCTTCGATGGAGGGAGCAGCAGCACAGTATAATCCCCGTACAGTCGAAGACGTTTTTACGGATTTCAAAGGCCGCCGTGCCGGAATGATCAAAGCTCTTACCACCGGTGAGAATTGAGATTATCATTTCATCATTTTCTTCCGCTTGTTTCTGCTCGTTCTCTGTGTTCCTGAGCGGTTTTCTCTGTTAATTTTGTTGTTATTGTTGTTGCTGCAGAGGTGGAAGATTTTTACCAGCAGTGTGATCCTGGTTAGGGTTCTTTATCTATCCCTTTCATTGAGCCTGTGTTTGTTTTAATTAAAAGCATCTATCATTATTATTCAATTTTTGTGCATCGTCGAATTGGTGTCTTGTCCAATTATCCATACTTGGTAATTTGTTTTATTTTGTAGTGCTCACAGGCCACAGCTACATCATTTTATGTAACTTCCAAATATTGTTGAAACTTCATGTGGGCCTTATATGCAAACATGCCAGTTTTGTAATTCTGTGGTTTTATACAAATTTGCCAAATTTGTAATTCCTTGGGTTGGTCTCTGGATTAACTGTGCAGTACTATAGAACACGTATAATTAATTTTTTCAGCAGGTTAGTTTTGGATTTCTGTAATGTTCTAGGTTGATATTGCTAACCTAATTTGCAGCACTTAACTCTGGGATGTAACCTTTTTTTCATAAGTGGATATGTAGCCAGTTCTAATTTTGAGTCTTGTGTATCATCCCTACAGAGGGATGTTATTATTATGTTGCTCTAATATTTTTGATTTACATAACCATTTTTAGTGATTGCATATACTTTAATATCCATTTATTCATGGTCCAGCTTTTTAAGAAAGCGTATTCATTGGAAGGTGCAGTTTGTTTTGATGTCTTTGCATCTCTTAGTGGCTATAAAACCACATGTTCATTAATAGCCATGAAAACACCAAAGTAAATTTCTTTAGATGATAACAAGAGGTGTATACTATGTAAATCGACATTTCTTTTGAATTTAATGTTCAAGCTAATCATGATTTAAACTTGTTTGGAAGTTGGTGGCTACAAGCCCTTTTTGCTTCCAAGAATAACTTTTGTGGCGTCTTTGTGTGAAGAGCTAATATATCTCCATGTCTTATAGGTATTTTGCCTTATTTACGTCTTAGTTACATCTCCAATTCTTACGTATTTTCAGTAATCTCGCTCTTTGCAAGTTACCGTTTGAATTTCATACCAGATTCTTTTTTCTCCCTGTTTAATGTTTGATGTAATTATCAATGCTTTTACGAAAGATGAATTGTCTAAAACTATTTGATATACATTTATGTAGATGATATTCTGTTCAAAATAAATGTTTTCGAATAATTAATCGTGCAGAGCTACCATTCATTCTTTTACTCCTGCTACATTGATGTTGCATCCATTCTCATTTTTATTTTTTCTGTTTAATTCTTTCTTGAGAACAATGTGCATTTTTTCTGGATAGAAAAGGAGAATTTGTGTTTATATGGTTTTCCAAGTGAGCAATGGGAAGTCAATTTGCCTGCTGAAGAGGTCCCACCAGAACTCCCAGAACCAGCATTGGGTATTAACTTTGCTAGAGATGGAATGCAAGAAAGAGATTGGTTGTCGTTGGTTGCTGTTCATAGTGATGCGTGGTTGCTTTCTGTTGCCTTCTATTTTGGTGCCAGATTTGGATTTGATAAAGCTGACAGGTAAAATTTAATATTTATTATATATTAAAACATGAAGGACTTGCATTTTTACTGTTAGATAATCAGATTGCGAGACGTTATACATTATCTCCTTGTTTTTCAGCTATTATTTCTTTTTGATATTAGAAATTATTGATAAAATGTTAATTCTTCAAATAGGTTTGTGAGTTAAAGCATTATACTAAAGTTTTCTTCCATTCTTTAAGTCATTCTACATGCATTTTCCTTTCAATTCTAGATCAGAGCTAACTTGATGTAAAGGTCTTTTAAATAGACGTTGGTTTCTACTGCATCTAACATAGAACACATAAATCAAGCTAAATATGGAACACAAACACAAAACAAAACAAAACGCTAAGTTTAATGTCAACCTGAAATTTACACACAACCACAGAAATGGGATTCAGATGATGAGATGATAAATTGAAACCAACCCTGCATGTGAATCCGATCTGAACACAAAGTTAATTTGAAAGGAGGTGGGTGGAGGGATGTTGGTGAGAAAGAAAGGGAAGAGGAAGAAGGGAACGAGGTGAGGAGAAAGGTATATAGGAGGTAAGGCTCAAAGGTGGCTGTCTGCTGGTGGCCTAGTGTTGGTGGGGGGTGGTGCAACGGTATAGAGAATGAAGAGGAATGGGAGATCGACGGGTTTGGTTGGGTGATGACTATATTTTTATTTTTTACTGATATTATCATTAATCAGTGTCTGCCAACTCATCAATTTATTTCCACATAAGCAAAGATAATGCCAGAATTTTCAGGTTTACCTATTTAGCTGGTAACAGGCTATCATATTTCTTCCAGGGTAGCATAATTTGAAACTTGAAAGTTTGATACCTACATTAAGTTTTTAAATGGGTATTAAGTATGTTACCTACACCTAGGTTAATACATTGCATTTAGGTGACATCAACCCCTGATATTTGTTTGAACATATAAATTGTTATCTATTTAGGTGACATTAACCCCTAATATTTGTTTGAACATATAAATTGTTATCTTGCTCTCTATTGCATATCTGATTTAGAATGGCGTTTAAATTCTAAAAGCGGGTGCACTTCTGTTTTATTTGGAGTCATTACTATGATTTTACATTTAGTTTCTAAGGAGCACTATAATTTGAAGAAAATAAGTTTTAGATTATGACGATGCTTTGAAACATGAGAAAAACTATGTCTACCATTCATATTTAGGAAATAACGGAACTTATAGTTCCACATAATTTTCTTTCTATTCTTAACCCAACAGATAATTCTTAGAAAGGGATGCTTATATATATATCTCACGTTTAGATCTTTAAATGCAGCATAGAAGTTTTTATCTATATCTTTGCTGACAGTTATCATTAGCCAACTCGCCAAGTATTTTGAATTTTTCCCTACAATGATGCAGGAAGAGACTGTTCAACATGATTAATGATCTCCCAACGATATTTGAGGTTGTAAGTGGTACTGCAAAGAAAAACCAGAAGGAGAAAACTGCTGTCTCTAATCACAGTAGCACCAAATCAAAGTCAAACTCAAAAGTGGTAAAAATGGATTTCAATACTTCTCTTTGTGCTTGCAATATTTTTAAATTTCTGGTTCAAAATAACAACTGAACCCTGATTTAGGTTGCTTTTTACTTCTCAAATCAAATGGGTAAGCCTTAAAACTTGGGAGTCAAATAGGTGATAATTGCTTACAACCTCTTAAACTGCTTTATTTAATACAGCTTTCAGTATAACAATAATATAGTTTTCTTAATCATAAATTTCAAGGAAAAGGAACAAAAACGTTTTACGGGTCAACCTGAACCGATGTCATGGAGATTTTTCACCCTCAACTCTAACCCTTTTGACCAATTACTAACTTTCCTGTCCCAAGTCCCAACTCCCAACCATTGCCCACTTGTATGCAACTCTAGTCTCTAGCTGTTAGATTGCAGTCTTTATATTGTTGTCTTTTATTGAGTGAGCAGCAGGAAGCAGAATCTCTTTCTGCCACCAGTTGTTTCCAGGCCAACCTGACCAAATGCAGTTTGACTTGTAAATAGTATCCACTCCTGCTGTGAACTTTTTTCGACCCATTAACCAACCTTATCACCTGTTCTTTCAAATCCATCTGCTTGATTGGGCTTATATGGTTTTATCTTCCAGCGGGACCTAGAATCTCACGGGAAGTACCCGAAGCAGCAGCAGCAGCCACCACCAGCAATGAATGATGATGAAGAGGGGTTGGAGGAGGATGATGAGGATGAGCATGGAGAAACCTTATGTGGGGCCTGTGGTGCGAATTATGCATCAGATGAGTTCTGGATATGCTGCGACATATGTGAGAAATGGTTCCATGGTAAGTGTGTGAAAATCACCCCAGCAAGAGCTGAACACATCAAACAGTACAAGTGTCCATCATGCAGCAACAAAAGAGCCCGCCCTTAGTTGTTGGAGCTCTACAATCTTTCTTACCGTGTACTCTTGATACTTATCTAACTTATGCAGTCGAAAGTACTGTTTAGTGATATTTTTAGAACTTTTGTTGCATGCACATCGTACCTTAGTTGCTGTACAAATTTGGTCAGTAATGTAGGCAAGTATTTCTAGTTACTTTTGCACCTAAATTTTGCATCATTTTGTTAATCCACACATTTAGTTACTGAAAAAAAAAAACTCTCTTTGGTGTGATGTGATGTACCTTCTCTTGACAGCTTCACTTACACTTCCTTTTTGTGATTTCTTTAAGAAAAGTTCTGTATAGGGATCAATTCGGCTTGTAAAAATGTACAAGCATCAGGTAATAGTAGCTGTTAGTAAAATACAAAATGAAGTAGATTTGTAAATCATCTTTAAGCTGGAGCTCACTTAATAAGCAAATTTAACCTCAGCTTCACTAGACTTGTGAGTTTAACATTTTTTTTTTGTATTTATAAATAATTATATATATAAAATAAAGTAATTAAATGACTTATACTTGAACAATTGAACTGAGTTTAAGCTTGAGAAATTGTCAATGAGCAGGGCTTGAAGTTTAAACACAAAGCTCTTCAATTCGCTGTTGAAAGGGGTAGTGGGTGATGGCAAGTCTATTGCTTTTTGGTTAGATCCTTGGGTTGCAAACTGCCCTCTTTCAGAGTTGTTCCCTGAGGCGTTCTCCTTGGAGAAAAAGAAATGCTGCAAAGTATGTGATAGGCTGGAGAGAAATGGTACAAATTTAATTTGGAAGTGGGAGTGGAAAAGAAGTCCGAAGTGTTGGTGTTGAGCAGCCCCAAGTGGTTCAACTTTGCAACTTAATTCGGTACTATCAATTTGGAAGTGCAGAAGATAAATAGGTTTGGCACGGAGACGACTCGGGTACATACTCGGTTAAATCGTTAAGATCTATTTTGGAGTATAATCAGTTTCCTCCAGATTCAAGCCCCATGTCGTGGTGTAGTTGGATTCCTTTGAAGGTGAGAAGCTTTGTGTGGCGTGCCCGGTTAGATAGAATCCCGTCTAAAGCGGCTCTTGTTCACAGGGGGTGGGTATTGGGGCCACGGACTGTTCTATGTGTGTTGGGGCGATGGAGTCGGCCTCTCATCTCCTTCTCAGTTGTCTTTTCTCGGCCAAGGTGTGGAGTCGTATCGTGGATTGGTATGGGATATCCATGGAGGGTGTTAATTGCATAACGGATCTTAAAGTTTTGTCTTGCTCCGAGGTGGGTTCGAGCGCAAAAAATATGGCTATATGTTCTATTATTATGGCATCTTGTTGGTTTATTTGGTGTGCTCAGAACGATAGGATTTTTAATGGTATTTCCGTCTCGGTTCAAAGCATGTTGGAAATGATGAAGGTGAACTCTTTTTTATGGGTTAAACATAGAGCTAAGTCGACGAGTGTGGAGTGGCATAATTGGTGTTCATTTTCTGTATCTAGATTTCCTTTGTAGTTGTGTGTTGTGTTGTTCGGGTTTGGCTTGTTGTTTTTCGTTGTTGATGTTTGGCTTGTTGTTTTTCGTTGTTTGTTTTGGTGTTTGCTTTGTCCCTAGCATCTTGCTAGTTGCCTTTTGAAAAAAAAAATTGCCGTAAAAAAAAAAAAACTTGTTTTAGTTTTGCGGTGGGTTTGAATTTTGGGTCGGTGACACGTGGTTGTGATTGATTTTGGGGTGGGTTTACATTTGTTTGCGTCCTTGAGGTGTGGTCGTCGATTTGAGTGTTTTGGATAGCGTCAATATTGCTGGTCAATCCGCATGCACGGGCCAAAGGCATTATAGCCCAGCGGCATCTTGGTGGTCAAGGCCGTCTCAACGGTTTTAGGGGCCCTAAGCGAACCAGGAAAACGAGGCTCTTCCTAGCACTAAACATGCACTAATTCACTAAAACAACTAAACAAGTGAGTTGCAACCAAGCATTTTTTGTCAACTATAACTAAACAAACACAAAATTCTCTAAATCAAGTTCAATTATTAAAAATTCAAATGCTAACATAATTTTGCATAGCACAATCAAATGCTTACAATCAAGCTATGTATTATTAATATTTTTTACGCATAAATCTCAAAGTTCAACTATTAAAATACAAACAAAAATGTCAAATTCATGTTCAACTATTTAAAGTCCAGCATATTCGAACTCAAATACAGTAACGAAATCAAAATCGATATTCAATAATTAAATAAGCATATGTCGAACTCAAATAGAAATCAAACTATATTGGCAT
>BJCO01366035.1:0-18203 GCA_018326465.1 Flaveria floridana | reverse complement strand
AATCCTTGTGATTGACCATATGTATGGGATCCTTGCCACTTGCCCTAGGTACTGGAGTCAGCTTCATGCATAATGTTCGAGGTCTATGAAAGACCTCAGGCCCAGTAACCAGATTCATGCACGATGTTCGGGGTATAGCACATGGCATTGATCCGGATTGAGAGAGAAGAGATAAGTGGTGATTGTACTTGCCCTAGGTACTGGAGTCAACTTCATGTACACTGTTCGAGGTCAATGAAAGACCTCAGACCTAGTTACCAGCTTCGTGCACAATGTTCGGGGTATTGTACATGTCATCAAAAGTAATGAATGTACGAATGAAAGTAAGAATTTATGAATGAATTTGAACGAAAGTAACGAATGTGAATGGTAATGATGTATGTTGAATGAACAGAAGTTAACGAACGAATGATAAAGATAATAATGATATTATCTATGTGTACGTATGATGTATGATCGCATGAAAGTAAAGAACGGTTTTAACGAAAGAAAAGTATGTTTTATTATAAAACTAGAACTCACTTAGCAATGCTGACTTTTTATGTGTTTACAGTTGACAGGTAACGTTGCTAAGGATGGCACGGGGCGGCTACTCAGCTCTTTTGGATGGCATCCATTTATATAATACTTTTGTGATGTAATGCAACAATGTATTTTGTAACTGATTAACGATGTATTATTTTGTAAAAGCTTTTATGATGAAATGAGATGTCATTTTGATTGTTTCCGCTATAATGTTTATGTAAGATAAATAAAAGTGTATGTTTTTGTGCGATGATCGACCAACTGTAAGCATCCTGGGAACGGGGCGGTGAGGTAGTGTGTTGGTGTGTGTGAATAGTGTATATAATTTTGATAAAAGTTTATCAGATAGATTCAGTTTTAAAGGTTTTCACTGATACTAAACTACACAAACAAAAGGCAAAGTATACCTATTGTATGATAATATAATATAGTAAGAACCGAGTATCATTCCATGAAAACACAAAAGATCTACTCCACAATCCTTATAGTTAACTATCAAATTGGTATTGCTTTAGAGAAGATGATTAGTTGTTTTAAGGTGACCAAATTTTTAAAATTTTCAAAATGATAATTTAAATGAATAAAAGGTAAACAAAAATATAGACTTTTGGTGATTATTTCTGTGAAGTAAGGCTATCATCCTAATTTAAGTTTCACTTTAGTAGCTATGATGAATTTTGTGGTGTGATTAAAGACACCGATTAGTGTAATTATATTAATGTTTATAAACGTGAGCTAGTGCAGAGTTATTGTAAACCGGCTCTTTAATGGCAAGGAAAGCTACAATGAGTGATTTACAAGACAACCACCGAGCCCATCGTGATGTAGGTAAAGTTTGTGCACCCTTTTAGCAAACGATTTCTAAAAACATAACTTAATTATAGAAAGATAGTTGATCAAGTTCTTTTTTAACATACTATTAATATTAAAAAACCATAACAATCACTTTACACTTCTAAGAAAAAGTAAAATGAATCTGTAAATTATCAGAAAGTTAAAGCGATATGATTTTTTAGCCAGTTCTAGTTCATTAGCCATAAGTTTATTATGAAGACTAGTTTCGTGAATAAAAGTTAGTCCATTCATTTTTCAACATTTTATGACATCCATATTACAAATCATAAGTTTATAACTCACTATTCAAATGTAGATGCCACCTATAAAAAGTTTACCTAATATTACCATAACATAATATAAACCACATCACTAGTTTGTCACAAACTAAATGAAGTTTCACCAAATTAGGATCATATTAAAACTTTAGCTCATAAGGAGCTTGAACATAACAACAAATGTAGAACATATTAATTTAATCATCAATTAATTAGAACAATCAAAATGGTGATCCACTATGGATGATGCTAAACGATCCCGATATTCTTCTAAGTGTTGAATAAAACTCCAAAGCCTTTGAAACACCTCCAAAGGCTGGATTCTTAGAGCAAACCACCAGCATCTCACCTCCTAAAAGTTCTTTCAAAGGTTACAAATTTATCACTATTTATAGGCTTTCTGGAGTGCCTAACACGACCTCGTACTTCCTAGGGTATGATCCCGTACCTCTTAGGACATTGTACGTAAAAAATTATCGAATTGTACATGAAGAAGTTTTCGAGGCACAACCCTATGTTGGATAGGGCACACCCTCGTGTTAGGGTGGGGTAGCCCCCATGCCTCGAAGGGCACGACCCGTATCTTCCATCAGGAATAATACTTTTGTCCTATCTGACTGAAAAACATAAGAGTGTGCTAAATTTAGCACTGGGACATGTTTTAAGCTGGAGTCAGAAATGTGCCTCGTGGAGCACGACTATTCTTAGACTCTGGAGCTTGGTTTTCTTTAATTTCCTTCTTGTTTAAGCTCCCTCGACCCATCTTGGTTTTTTTCAAGCCTAGTAACACAACTTAAAGGAAGGCCATGAGAGTGATCCTGAGGGGATAAGAGGCACTAGTGCGGCGGCCGAGTCGGAGTGGGTAGAAGATGGTGCGGTGGAGGTGGTTAAGGAAGAAAGGTGAGATGAGGAGGATAGAATGAGGGTGAGCCAAAAGTTAGGGCTCTGCGTTAGGAACTAGGCTAAGGAAGGGGGAAGGCGGGACCCCATCCCTTACATTGTAAGTTCTTCTTTGACACCACGGTGTTGGTGGGTGTTCCAATTAGGAGGTATGACACCTTGGCATAGTGGAAGATAACATAATTGAAACCGATAATTCACGCAAGTGAAATATATGAAATTGAAGAAGAAATTAAAGGTTATTCAAATCATCACCATATTGATTAAAGAGATATAAAAAAAGAAAATTTAGCTTCCCCCTAGACAATGGATTCTTCATAATTAAGGGACCTTTTAATATGCCCTCCAAAAAAGTGATCGTCAATATGGTCTTATGACCTCGATTTATAGATTTTAGAAATAAAACTAAAACATGAATATCTATTGCTTCGATTTGAAGAGTTGTGGTAGTTAAATCTTCGATTTGATTATGAGAGAAGGCATGAATTTCAAATCGTCAACGGGAAACTGAATTTCTTTGGTTGAAGTTTTGGTGATTGAAGCTTTGATTTGAAGAGCATCGGACGTTTTCAGTTTTTAGTGTTGGGAACGACGCTAACAATGAAAGGAGTGGGTTTGAGATGATAAATAGTGTTTTGTTATTTATTAGTTCCCATATGCGCTTTCAATATCTCAACAACACATTCATAAGCCCAATATGGAAAGACTTATGGTATCCGGATCAATGATGTGTTATTTATTAATTCTTATATGTGCTTTCATCATACTCAATCAAAATTAGAAAATGATTGTATGTTATTGTATTTAAATGAGGTTACAATAAGTCTATATATAAAGAGTGCAATCTAAAAACTAAGTACCATCTAAGCCTATATAGCTATAATATTACACTAATATTCCCCCGCTAAGCTCAAGACGAGAAATGACAAGTAGCCTGGACTGTGAAAAGACAAATATCTAAGTCATCAACGACTTTGCAAAGTATCAGCAATGTTAATATAACTTTACATGAAGCTTTCCTTGAACAACTCTTTCCTAAACAAAGTGAAATTAACTTTGACAAGCTTTGTCCAAGCATGGTAGACAAGATTAGCAGAGAGGTAAGTTTCACAAAGATTCACACTAAAGGACACGAGGAGTAGAACGTATGTTAACTCATCCAATGTGTCAGGAAGTACTTTGTATTCGGGTTTAGTGTCTGTAAGATTCATACTAAAGGACAGGAGGAGTAGAACGTATGCTAAATTATTCATTCATTTTTATGCCTTTTATTTTGTTCTATTAGATCAATTCACCGTCTTTTATGCTAACGTACAATTTTATAAACTTTATCGGTAAAAGATGATTAAATAAGCTAAGAATATATTCTTAAAAGACAATGAATCCTAGCACAAACTATATCTTGTTGCTATGTTTTGAAAACATGTAATATCTACTTAGAGTAGAAGATTTTGATAAATCATTGTAGTTAAATGATAATATTGTAAATACATTAATTTTTAAATCCCTATGGATATATGAAATTTTGATTCAAAAAGATATGTTTCATTTCCACTTCGTAAACTTTGAATTTACCAGTAAACAATTAAAAACACATGCACTAATCAGTTGCACTCCCGAGGTGTCCTAAAAGCGAGGTGTGACAACTCGAGCCATGGCAGGTAAGAGCATTTACGTGGTTGTTTATTAATGAACAAAACATCACAAATAAGTCTCTAAGGCACCGATTATACACTTCCGTTTGGCCGACAGTTTGAGAATGGTAACTTGAACTCCTTTTTAGTTTTGTTTGATATAAGCAAAATAATTCTTGCAAAAAGTTGCTAAGGAAAAAAGACATCCCAGTTAGAAATAATGGAATGAGGGAACCCTTGGAGACAAACAATCTCCTTGCATGCAAACATATATGACTCCTTTAGAAGTAAACGGGTGTGATAAGCAATAATGAACATATTTTCTTAACTAATTAACCACAATAGTCTCCATGTCACCACATTCACTATCATCACCACCAAATACACTATCATCACCACCAAATACACTATCATCACCACTAGAGGTGGTCAAAAAAACTGGTTCCCGAACCGGTTTGGCCGAAAAAACCGGAACCGGTTTTTGGCCCAAACCGGTTCCAACCCAACCCAAACCGCCGGTTCCTATGCGGTTTTGGGTGTTGATGGTTCAAACCGGTTTAGAAACCGGTCCGGTTTAAAACCGGTATTCAAACCGGTTCCCAAACTGGCCCCCAAACCGGTTTTTAAACCGGTTTTCAAACCGGTTTTGCATACTAGCCGTTACCCAATGACTATATAGCCGTTTTTTGACCGTTTGGACCATTTTTTGACCATTATTTGAGTTTTTTTATGATTATACCCCCATTAGATTAGTATATATATGTATTGGATGTTTTGGTTGAATCACAACAACTTAAAACGCTCTCTACTCTTAAAAATCGCAAAAACGCTCAATACTTTCGTTCTCTTACAAAAAACTCTCTCAAAACTCTCTCAAGTGGCTTCATCAAGTGCTCAATCTTCCATTGGTTGTGATGCGTCTTCAAGCGATGTGGTGGTAGCAATCCTTCCAATGAATAGGAACCCCAAAATATGGTGCAATTACGATTTTTGTCAAATGGAAAGCGGTCCGAACAAGGCTCGTTGCAAGTTTTGCCATAAGTTTTTCAAAAAGATGCAAATACAACGTTAAGAAATCACATTGCAAATAAATATTGTAAGGTGTTGAAAGGTGAACCATCTCAAGGTCAAGCTTCGATGACAAACGAAGGAAATATTTGGGCTTAGTTGATGCGGTTCGGAAGCAAATGGCGCATTTTGTAATTCAAGAAAGCTTGCCGTTCAAACATTTCGAAAACGAACGTTTGACTCGACTCATTCAACGAACTCTACAACCACGTTACACCAATATAAGTCGTGCTACTCTTCGAAGAGATTGTTTAAAAATATGGAAAAAACTAAAAAGAATTAATATCTTATTTTGAAAATTTACAAACCGGTGTTAACTTAACTAGTGATGTTTGTTCTACTCCTCACGGTTCACCAGACTTGTACATTTGTGTCACCGCACATTGGGTTGAACCCGATTCGTGGCAAATGATCAAACGTACGATTGCGTTTGAATTGTTTGATTATCCTCACACCAGCTAAAATATTTTTTTTCTTATGGATAAAGTTATTAAAACGTACAAATTAGAAAACAAAATATATTCTATATCTTTTGACAATGCATCAAATAACACTCTTGCGATCGATCATTTAAAATGAAAATATAAACCAATGTGTGACGCTATATTTTTTCATAGTCGATGTGTTGCGCACATCATAAACTTAGCCGTTCAAGACGGTTTAAGAACGATTGAAACGCAAAAAGATACTTTTAAAATAATGTTACGTGGCATTTTTAGTAATAACCAAAGATACACTAGATATCGCAAGTTTTGTAAAGACGCAAATTCCAAATGTTTAGGTCCGAATTGGGACATACTAACACGATGGAATTCTACGTGTAACATGTTTGAAAAGAATATTGAACAAAAAGATAGTTTAATAGACTTTCATAATAGTTTGGTAAGTCATGGAAAGGCAAACAGTTACCATCCATCGAGTTGGTTCATTATTGAAGAAGTAACCAAATTGCTTCAAATTTTTAAAACCGCAACTACTTGTCTTTCTGGAGTTTATTATCCAACAAGTCCTTTAGTACTTCAACAAACTTATTATATGACTTCAAAATTAAATGAGATGTCATTTAGGGGTAGACCTTATTCGGATATGGTAACCCCAATGAAAGAAAAACTTAAAAGATATTTTCAAGAAATGCCTCCAGTAATTACATGTGCCGCTACATTAAACCCTTGTACAAATTTGGGTGGGGTTGAAACTTTAGTTGATAAAATTACTTCTAATTTAGATTTAGAAGTTAATGACCCATTTTATGGTAAAACTTTAAAAGCTAATTTTAACGAACAATTAGGAAAAATGTATAATGTTTATTTAATAAAATATGGTGAATCATCATAAATCCATGACTCATTAAGGCATGCGGCAAATTCTGAAAATTCAAATGATCTAATGTTTGATTTATATAACACTTTAAGGGATAAATGTAATAAACGTCAATGTGGAAATGCTCCGAGTAGTGAACTCGGGAGGTATGGTGTAACAAACTTTTTATCCACCATGAGTCCATATGATTTTAAAAATTTTGACTTATTGGCTTGGTGGAAAGGTAAGGAAGATCAATTTCCTATCCTATCCACCATGTCTCGAGATTTACTAACCATCCAAGCTTCCACGGTAGCTTCGGAATCTGTTTTTTCTGTTAGTGGCAGGGTTATATCGATAAGACGAACTCGTCTCACTCCCTAAGCGGTTGAAATGTCAATTTGCCTAAAGGATTATTTGGATGCCGCAGAAAGAGTACAAGACAAATGCACACTTGAAGGAGAAATGGAATACGAAGCTGAATTATAAGAGGACGAGGTTGAGAGCAGATTGACAACCGGAATGACCGATGACGAAGCGGCATATGATGAGTATCTTCGTAACAGCTCCGGTTCTGGTGGCGAAGAATAAACTATTATTTAAACTTATATGTTGTTTAAATTGTTTGTATGTTTCACTTTAAATTATTAATAACAATGTTTTATTTAAACTTTTATGTTATTTAATTATTTATATGGCCCAAAACAGCGGTCATGCGCCCAAAAACAAAGGCCATGCGCCCAAAAACAGGGGCCATGCGACCAAACAGGGGCCACGCGCCCAAACAGGGGCCACGCGCCCAAACAGGGGCCACGCGCCCAAACAGGGGCCACGCGCCCAAACAGGGGCCACGCGCCCAAACAGCGGCCACGCGCCCAAACAGGGGCCACGCGCCCAAACAGGGGCCATGCGCCCAGTTTAAAAAAAATCAAACCGAACCGGTTTGGGCCCGAACCGGTTTCCAAACCGGCCCAAACTTGTTTAATAGGTTTGAGTTTTATTGCTTTGAAACTGGTTTACGACACGAACCGGTTTGGGGCCAAACCAGTTTTGACTTTGTTTGACCAAGCCGGTTTCGGTTTGGACCCCAAACCGGTTTGGGAAAAAACACGGTTTGTACACATCTAATCACCACCAAATACAATATCATCACCACCAAATACACTATCATCACCACCAAATACACTATCATCACTATTCTCTGATCTCTCAACACCACCAGCACCAGAAATTGCCAAACTAGCTAACCCAACCCCCTACGTCGACTCTTTCCACCATTCCCCCTCCATTCTTCTCCCCCTCATCAAAGCCAACTTCAATCGAGATGGTGATCGTTTATTTCAGACCTGAAAAAACGTCATGTTTACCCTTTTTACAAACTTGCTAACAATGGTTATTGTCTAACCATATTATAATACTTAAAAGTAAAGGTTGGTGACCAATGGGATTAGGCCACCCGACTTTGCTTTTGTGATATGTATATTTTGTTTTCATACAACAAACAATTGTTTAGCTAGCACAATTAGTTAGTTGCAAAAACTTGTAATGGAAGTTCTTTGGTATGAGTCTTTGAAATAATATTTTTAATTCTATTTTTTCTTACTCCTAACTTCCACAAACAATTAACTAATTAATTTTTTTACTCACAACTTCCAAGAATATTAAGGAATTTAAAAGACAATTTAACAATGACATCATTATCTTAAAATGGAAGGTCCAACTTTCACCCCTCAACCTTTAAATTTTATAATTTCAAACTTCTTAATTTCTATAAAGTTTATAAAATGTTACTTTGATGTTTCAAAAGCTTAGGTTTTACTTTCTGTAAATTTTACATAGAATAAAAACTTATTTTACGTTCTTATTTGTATGTAAATGTTCGTATAAATTTGAGTCCGTCTACATTTTTATGTAAAAAAATTTCAGAAAACAAGCTAGTCAAATATATATTATGAGTTAGTTTACGTTTCGATGTAATTTTAGTTTTCACATAAGGTTTTGTTTGGTAACAATTCATGTCAAATATAATATATTAGAATAAATTCGATTAATTTACATTCCGACACAAATTTAGTTTGGAAAACGAGTCAATACTATTATAGTCTATGATTTATCACGCCACATACGACATCAACGCACATGCATAATATTATGTACGTTTAATATGTTTTTATTCGATAATATAACTTTGAATTACTCTACATTTTCACATACATTTAGTTCGAAAACAAGTCGGGTTGACTGTAGTCTATATTTTATTACACCTCGTACAACACTGCCGCAACGCACGACGGGTAAGTTATGTTTTCAAAATTAAGTTATGTTTTCAAAATTCATATGATAAAAGATTACCCGAGATCTACCTACATTACTAGTGGCTTGGATTGATCAGCATTGTAGGTTACTTGATGTTGGTGTCTTTGTCATTACAGAGCTAGCATACGAGAAATCTGCGTTGGCTCATGTTTATAAACATTAACATACTACTTAAACTTATATCTTTAATCACACCATGATATTCAATACAATTACATGAAATGTGTGGAGTTTCTTCTATAAGTGTTTCATAATGTGTTATGTGCGCTGGCGCACGTTAAAGAGTCTAATTTTCCAATCTTAGACTCTCAGCTTTAACGTATTGCGTAACCGCGGGTCATTAAGAAATGTAATTGTTATTTGGATTGCTTTTAATTAACTCTAGTACTATTTTCGTACCTTTTCTGGCGATTTGAAAGTGATAAAACTTAACCGGGAAAATTACATAATGCTCAACGCAGAAAAATGCAACGACAAAAAATTGAAAACTGGTAACAAAAGGGAGGCACGCCCCAGTGACTAAGGAGGCACGCCCTCATGACCGACAATATATGACACAACCTGGCTTATTTCAACATTTTGTCTTGTTACCCATCAATTATGACCTTTAAAATTTATGGCAAGTCAGCTGCAATCCGTATTCATTTCCATTTTCATCACCTTTTTTATTTTCCTTTCATATTTTCAAGCTTTCTCAATTTTCTTCCTTTAATCTTTCAAAAATTAATCACCAAGATGTTAATGTTATTAATTCCAAGATGTAATGATGTTTATTCATATATAGTTAGGTGATTAGGTCTTTAAATAACTAAAACTCTAGCCATTATATGTGAATCCTTGTAATCAATGTTATATGGAATGATTAATGCTATGAACCTTCTTGTTCATGTTTATATTAGTTGCCAATTAGTTTTCTAATGATAGTGATTGGTTAGTTTTCTTTCTTTTGTGTTTATTTTAGGTTGTTAACATGAACATCTTCATAAAATCATGGTTGAATCATTGTTAATTGCATTCAAGTTACAAGGGTTTAATTCGTTAAACGATTGGTGCTAACACTTTATATTTTGAGTACCATGAATTATTAACAAGTGATTAAAATGCTACATATGTAATCTTTTATTAAGAAAGAAACATTAAACTCATTGTTAATCAAAGGTTTACAAACAAAACCACGCGTGCTCGAGTCAAAATTTCACACCTCAAAATCTTGACCGCACCCCTATGTTTAACAACTTTTTCTTGAAAATCAAAATTTTAACTATTTTAAATATGAATCCAACAAATGTAGGATAATATCTCAGCAAACTCGTGCATGTTTACTGCCAAAATAAAACTATTCCAGAAATTCATTTGTATAGTTTAACTTATTTGTTTATGATTTTAGTAACATGAATCATCCTTATCTATAATTTGAGGGGAATCGTGAGAGGTGGTGTCGTGACAGGTTACAAACACTATTACAAAGAGCTGAAAAATCACATCTGCAAGTTGATGAAGACACATTGGCGGTTGTTTGACAATTAGAAAGATACAACAAATTATTTAGTATTCAGTGGAAACACCTGTTTTCACAAAACAAACTTTCTGTTTATGAACTAACTCTTGAATTTTTGGCATCTTTTAGATTTAGCATGAAAGATTCTGACTCATGGGATAATCAGGCAGTTTCATTTAGACTTGGTGGATGTTGGTGAAAAACATCCATTGCCTTGTTTGGTGTTAATCTAGGAATCTATACGGAACAAGAAATGGAAGAGGAAGCGATATCAGCAATGCCAGCATACCACACCTTCACAGATGAGTAAAGTAAAGACGTGAAAAGTGGTGCTACGCGAAAGGCATTCTAGGAAAAGAATTGGAATGGGGGTTTAACTCGAGTGAAACTAGAAACATTCAAATACGGACCCGTTGCTACGTTATATACACTGTCTCCTTAGCCATTTGATACTTGCACGTGGTCAAAGCGAGGGATTTGTTAGTTTAATAGACTTGTTTATTTTGTATTGTATGGTGAATCATCTGCCATGCAATGTGGGATATTTGTTTACCAGGATTGCAACTGCAGGTGCTCCAACACCTATGTTTGGAGGGAGCTAGATTCTAAACTTGTATGAGAGCTATGGATATAACACAGAGGGAACTGAAGGAGTGATGACATGATTATTGGACCTAGACAACTGAGGTATCGAATGGCAACTGAGGTTTATGGACAAAAGGGGACAAATCTGGGATCCGGCAGATCTCAAGGAAATCATCATGGACCTCGATATGTCGGCATGACATGAACAAGTCGGGGCTCTTAGTTTGCACACTGGTGAATTCCCTAGTATGTTAGACCTTTATGAGGTGATCCAAACCACCAGCAATCATGCAAGGCGATCCTTGAATAAGCACAACAAGAATTCAATCGAGTCGAAAATCTGCATTCCCAAGTCGATGATTTAAGCAACGATGTCATGTACATCACGAACCTGGTGTATCATGAGTGGGGGGATATCCTGCCACAAAGCCCTTGAAAATCATATCACTTTCAGGGGCCGGGGCACGATGTTTTCATGCCATTCTATCCTTTTAATTTATGTCATTTTGTTTTATTCTATGTGCTTAGGATTTTAATGCGTTCAAGAAATTGATGACATTTCAGGTGATCCTGGGGATTCTTACAATTAATGGCGAGTATGGGTACCAAGCACAAGTGTCCAATTCATCATTTTAGGGGAGTTATCATTCTCTGTTTTAAATTGTTAATCACATTGAGGATAATGTGAATTTAAGTGTGGGGATGGGAAATATGGGATATGCAAAAAGATTTTCGTGTAGGAACTGGTCCCATAAGGGGAAATGCAAAAAGAACCAAACCAAGACCCTATACGAATATACGGAAGTGATGCTATTAGGCTTCAAGCTGAACAATCCTTATGAAAGGAGAGTTTTATGTATCTTCGGGTGAAAGAAAAAGTAAGGTTTTTGAAAGCAAAGTAAGGTCTTGACAATCTAATCTTAAACGAGTCCTCGAGTTAGCATATCCCTTCTAGCCTGAAGTGTTGTATAGGGAGCCTTTTTATAACATCCAAAACTTTTTGTCAAATAAAAGAGAATAAATGTGGGAAAGAGAAATAAAAGTATCTAGAAGAAAAGAAAAAAGCAGTCAAAGTAAAGGGGTTTAAAGTGTAAAATAGTACAAAACATAATATTTTAATATATTATGGGTATGGCCGCCCCCATATACCATCCCATCTGCTTTCAGTCGCCTGAAAAGGAGAAAAGAAGAAAGCTGAAAACTCTCTCTCGGTTTCAAGAAGAAGTAGAAGTGGTCTTCGATCTTGGTAAGCATTTCTTTGTATATTTGGCTCGGTTTTATTGGGTTTTCGACCTTATAACCGATTTATATATGTTTTATATGTTTGGGTGTTTGTGTTGGTTTGTTTTAGGTGTTTGAACTCTCGTGCACACAAGTTTGGAGGAGTATTACTTGTTGGTTGCAATAGGTGAGTTCTAGACCTCGGTTTTACTTGCTTTAAACTTTCTTTGAGGCTGAAAATGTATTAAAAAGGTTTTACTATGATTGTGTATGTATACCCGTAAGTTTCATGCTCATATGATGATATTTTAATGGTTGTTCATGTGATGTTTGTGCTTAGAATGGTATTAAAAAGCTTAGAATAAGATGATATGATTATTGGGACTGAAAATAATTGAGAAATATGTTAAACAGATTGCTCATGCGCCCATATAAGGGTCATGCGCCTGAAATCTGCCTTAGAAATGCCTAAGTATAACCCATGCGCCTGAACAGTGGTTCATACGCCTAGGATTTTGACCAGATTGCTTGTGTGGGGTCAGGCGCCCCAATAGTGCCCATGCTCCGGGGACTTTCCCATGTGCCTAACATTTCTCTCAGGCGCCTAAGAAACCTCATGTGCCTGAATAGTCCATGCGCCTAAGACTTAGTGGAAAAACAGTTAAGTAAAGGGCCATGCGCTCGAATAGTCTTAATGCACCTATGCAGGGCTCATGCGCCTGCATAGTTCCTATACACCTAACACTTAGAAATTTTTCTGAAATTTTGAGAAAAAACAGAATCATTAGGGTTTGACCCTAGTTTGACTTTAGGGTTATTAATTGTCATTATTATGCATATTTATGACCTGTTCTTATGTTCCATGTTATATTATATTAAGTGACTTAACTTGGTGTGTTTGTGATCGTAAACGTAAAGTATTATCATTAATAAAGTGAAAAATTAATGATGAAGAAAAGTGGAACATAAATGAAAGAATGAAAGTCTTGCAAGCAAAATGAATGGAGGTGCACGACCATGTTGTCGTTAGCTCAACTATGATGTGGGTTAGCTACGCCAAAGGATGCACACAGGGTCAATCATTGAGATTGACAGGGACCCTTGTAGCATACACTAGGTGACTGGGCCAAGCTTCGTGCACAATGTTCAGGGTTTATTTATAGACCTCTGGCCTAGAATCAGCTTCGTGCACAATGTTCGGGGTATTGCAAATTGGTCCGGAAAGAAAGTGAAAAACAATGATAAAGTACGAAATGAACGAATGCGTACGGTAATAAATGAAAGAAGGTGTTACCTTGATGTATGTACGATGAGTGATCACGAACAAAAGCAAAGAAAGTATTTTTTATAGAAAGAGTATTTTCATATAAATCATACAAGGTACTTTAACGCTTTTAAAACTAGATCTCACTCAGCAACGCTGACTTTTATACATTTTCAGTTGGCAGGTAATGATTGATGAGGATGGCACGAGGGTGAAGCTACTCAGCGGGGCAAGATTGACGTCCATTCATTTCTTATGATATCGTTGTTTTGTAATGCAATTAACAATCTTTTTGTAACCAATGACCAATGATGTATTGCTTAACAACAGTAATTATTAATGAAATGAATGGTTTTTGTTAACTTAATTCCGCTGCTAAATTTATGAAAAGTGTAATGTTTTATATGTTTAATGCTATGATTGACCAACCATGAGGTCTCCGGGAACGGGGCCTTACAAGTTGGTATCAAATTTAAAGTTAAAGAGAAACGGGTAAATATTTTCAAAATCTAAACTTAAACTGAAAATGGGACGAATGGAGTGATGTCAGCCCGAGTAGCTACGTGCCATTAGGTATGTCTTTTCTTAATGTTAACCGGTATTATATGCGTGTGCTACCTGATTTTATGTGCTCTTAGTATATTTAGATACTGATTAAGTCAGGATCAGATATACTTGGGGTATGAAGAGTAAAGTAAGTGGATAATCACAACTGGCCACTGTAGTTAGAGACTTACTATACTTAACATAAACTGAGCTATTACCTTGAATGACTGTGTTAGTGTTTGAATCTTATAGCATTTAGAGGATGACTGGACAGAAATCTTCTAAGGCTTCTAGGAGCAGAGGTCGTCATGGACGTGGTGTTGGACCGCGTGTTATGAGAATTAGTGCTAAGGCTCCTGAGACAGCTCATAAGAACCCTGAGGTTCATGGTCGGAGTGAGGAGAATGAGGATGCTAGTTTGAATGTCTCAGCTAGGGAGGCGATTGCTGATGAGGTGCACCAGGTCATGCAGACAGTCTTACCTTCTGTGGTGACTGAAGTTATCAGAGTTGTGAGGAATGAAGAGAGGAAGGAGAAGGAGGATAGGAAAGGGTCAACGAGAAAGGAAAGCAAGGGGGAGGAGGAACAACCTGATCCTGATACAGTATGGTCCAGTGATGAGGAGGATGCTTCTGTGGGGGTGACAGCTAAGGGGTGTAGTTATGGGGCATTCCAGAGGTGTAAGCCCCCAACCTTCGATGGCAACGTTAATGCTGCAGCCGCTCACCGCTGGGTGAGGGAGATGGAAACGGTGCTGGATATTAGCGAGTGTCACGAAGACCAAAGGTGAAGTTCGCCACTCAATCTTTTGTCGACTCAGCATTGTGTTGGTAGGACAATATTGTCCAAACTGAGGGTGCCAGGGCCATCGGGAAGATGCGATGGAAGGAATTGAAGAAATTAGTGATCGAGGAATTTTGTCCTCACCGGGAGCTCGACAAGATCGAGAGAGAGTTCCTGCAACTCGAGGCGGGAACCATGACCCACCAGCAGTAACGAGATGGCAAGGCTGGTACCGGATCAGGTGATGCCGGTCTCGAGCAAGATCAAGAGGTACATCCAGGGATTGCTGACTGACATTCGCAGGCATCTAATCACTGCTCTACCGGGTACTTTTCAATCGGTAGTAGACCTGGCGGGTAGGTTGTACGATGAACGGGAGGAGACGGTGGCGGAGGTGAATAAGACAGGTGGTGGTGATAGGAATTGGAATGGGAAGTGGTTTGGGTGTGGTGGTTTCACCCCAACAACATGAGGACGAGAGTGGATGATCGTAGGATGGCGTCATTAATTTCAGGACTGAGGAAGTGTGGTAGGTGTGGGAAGGAGCATACGGATGAGTGCAGGTTGGGACTGAATGTATGCTTCAAATGTGGAAAGCCTGGCCACATCGCCCGAGATTATAGGGTGCTGAAGTGCTATACCTGTGGCGAGGAGGGCCAAGTGAGTAGGGACCGTAAGAAGGCGAGTGCGGAGAGCTCTGGGGCAAAGAAGAAGTCGGAAGAAGGAGGGCAGAGGGCAAGTGCTAGAGCCTTCATGATGACTCGGGAGGAAGCCAGAGTGGACCCCGATGTCATGTCAGGTATGTTTTTAGTAAATCAAACTTGAGCAATCTGTATTATTTGATTCTGGTGCTAGTAGGAGTTTTATTTCTTCTGCATTCTGTGCTAAGTTACCTGTTAGTAGTAGAAAAATCGATGAACCATTTGATGTAGAAACTGCTATTGGTAAGTCCACTAGAATTTCTGATGCGATAGAGGACTGTGACATAGACTTAGAAGGCCACAGGTTTCCTGCTAAGCTATTTGTGATGCCCCTGGCGGATTTGATGTGGCACTAGGGATGGATTGGTTAGCAGTCTATGAGGCGAACATCGTGTGTCGCAAGAAGATGATTCAAGTAATTACGCCTGATGAAAGTTCGGTCACGGTCCACAACGATCGTGTACTACGGTTCCAAAGGTGATTTCGATGGCGATGGCGGGGAAGTACATGAGACATGGATGTAGTGCCTACCTGGCCTACGTGAAAGATGTGGATGAGCCAGTACCGCAATTGTCTGACATGGCTGTGGTGCATGACTTTCCGGACGTATTCCTAGAAGACTTACCCGGTGTGCCACCGGACCGCGAGATCGAATTTCAGATTGATCTGATACCAGGTGCTCAACCTGTTGCCAAAGTACCGTATCAGTTAGCTCCGACGGAGATGAAGGAAGTCATGGATCAACTACAGGATTTGATAGATAAGGGATTCATTTGACCGAGTGTCTCTCCGTGGGGTGCTCCAGTCTTGTTTGTGAAGAAGAAAGACAGTAACATGCGGATGTGCATCGACTACCGAGAGTCGAATAAATTGACAGTAAAGAATAGGTATCCTTTACTAAGGATCGATGACTTGTTCAATTAGCTTCAAGGTGCCAGTTGGTTTTCGAGGATAGATCTTCGATCTGGCTACCATCAATTGAAGGTGAAGGAGCAAGACATTCTTAAGATAGCTTTTCTCATGCGTTACGAACACTATGAGTTTCTCGTTATGTCTTTCGGTTTGACTAATGCGCCAGCTGCCTTTATGGATTTAATGAACCGAGTGTGTTGGCTGATGTTAGATAAATCAGTGGTTATGTTTATTGACGATATCCTGATTTATTCGAGAAGTGAGGAAGAACATACCAGCCACATACGCGAAGTATTGGAGACACTTAGGAGGGAGAAGTTGTATGCTAAATTCTCTAAGTGTGCTTTTTGGTTACTCGAGGTTCAATTTTTGGGTCAGTGGTAAATGCTGAGGGAATCATGGTGGACGTGGAAAAGGTTGAAGCGATGATGCAATGGAAGTCTCAAAAGACGCCATCCGAGATCCAGAGTTTCTTGGGATTGGCGGGCTACTACAGGAGATTCATTCAAGACTTTTCTAAGATAGCCTCACCTTTGACCAAATTGACTTGCAAGGATGTGAAGTTTGTGTGGGGTCGAGAATAGGAGGATGCCTTCGAGGAGTTAAAGGCGAGATTAACTCAAGCTCATGTCTTGACATTACCTGAAGGAAGTGAGGACTTAGTCGTGTATTCAGATGCTTCTTATTCCGGACTAGGTGTTGATGCAACATGGAAGAGTAATTACCTATGCATCCCGACAACTAAAAACCCACGAAGTCATATATCCCACACATGATCTAGAGCTTGGTGTTGTGGTCTTCGTGTTGTCGATTTGGAGGCACTACTTATATGGTACAAAATGCACAATCTTCACGGACCACAAAAGCTTAAAGTATTTGTTTGAGCAAAAGGATCTCAACATGAGGCAGAAGAGGTGGTTAGAGCTCATCAAGGACTATGATTGTGAGATCCATTATCATCCGGGCAAGGCTAACGTGGTGGCCGACGCCCTTAGCCGGAAGGAGAGGCCTAAGCCAATTCGGATAAAAGCATATCAGTTAGTGATGACCTTGGACGTGCTGACTCAATTCAAGGAATTTCATAATGAGGCTTTGAAAGAAGATCGCCTCAACTCTGAACAAATGAGAGGTCTAGTTGTGGAGTTAGGAGAAAACACTCACGGAGTTAGAACCCGCTTCGGACGAATGTAGATCCCACGTTACGGAGACCTACGAGGACAGATCATGGATGATGCTCATAAGACTCGATACTCCTTTCATCCTGGCACTACCAAGATGTATCAGGACATGAAGAAAGATTACTGGTGGCCGGGAATGAAACGTGACATGGTGGAGTATGTGAGTAAGTGCCTTACCTGCTTGCAAGTGAAGGCAGAATATCAGAAGCCATATGAGAGGTTCCAACCGTTGGATATACCCGAGCGGAAGTGGGAGTACATCATCATGGACTTCATTACTAAGCTACCTTGTATTGCGAGGGGGTTCGATACCATTTGGGTGATTGTTGTAAGGCCCCGTTCCCGGGACGCTTACAGCTGGTCATCATCGCACTTGAAACACACCATTAAATAATCTTTACTAAAATCATGCACCGGAAACTGTGAAAATAACTTTTCATTTTTACTATAAATACTTTTGCAAAGTAATACAACACTCATTACAAAATATCATTTGTTTGCATTACAATACAAAAGCATTAAACAAATGGATGACATCCAAAAGAGCTGAGTAGCCGCCTCATGCCATCCTCAGTAACCTTACCTGTCAACTGGAAACACATAAAAAGTCAGCGTTGCTGAGTGAGTTCTAGTTTTATATTTAAAACATACTTTACTTTCA
>BJCO01366033.1:0-15089 GCA_018326465.1 Flaveria floridana | reverse complement strand
TAATAATAATAATAATAATAATAATAATAATAATAATAATAATAATAATAATAATAATAATAATAATAATAATAATAATAATAATAATAATAATAATAATAACAGAGAAATTTAACAGAAGTGTATATAGAGGTTATTTTTTCCATTCAGCAGAGTTAGTCAGATACATAATCAAACAGCCAAGTTTCAGTTAGATGCAGACTCGGTCAGATGCAGAGTCAGTCAGAACTTCTTACTGGGTCAGCTTCTGACTCAGTCAGATCTTACTCAGTCAGCGCAATCAAACAGCCCCATAGTGGTTTATGAAGAGTAGTCCCCACTCGCATTGCTATTAGAAGCTTCAAGGAAACTACCTATTTTACATTATGATACGAACTTCCAAAGAGTAAACAATTGTCGATTTTCAGATCCTAAGATACGAAAATGTGCCTATTTGCAAGGTATGATCACCAATAAACCTCATGAAAAGACATTTTAAATCATAAAGTCCCATATTCAAAAAGCTCATGAAAACTAGGTTATAACTTAAAACAGATATGAAAGTTTCAACTTATTCTACAAAACTAATATCACCAAATACAAAACAAAAGAAATTACGAACTTAAATTTGAAAACCCTATGTGAAACAATTAAGTCATGATGACCAAAAAACTTATTCAAGAACACATATGCTAGAGCCCAATAAACCATTAATAAACTTTATAAAAAATACCCTAAAATGTTGGGGCCCTTTGAAGTTTGAAGGTGAGCCCCTACACAAAAGCCTCTCTTTTCTTTTTTCTTTCTTCTATCCAGAGTCGCCATGTTATAGAATAAATAATGGGTTCAAAATAAATGCTATTTTTTTAGAATTATCTAACACGTTTTAGACATATTGGTTATGAATGATAGTAGAACTTCACGCATTTCACATTTAGGCGTGCTAAAATGAAAGTGACCTCCTATTAGGTTTTCACCATGTAATGGTGTGCCCAAAAACAAAGTCGTAAGGTTCGAGTTGCAAAGTCGTAATGTGGCAAAGAGTATAATTTAGTTGATATGATGACTAGATTACACATGGTTTCAAAGTTACTTATGTATTGTTTAAGATAGAGGGGTAAATCTTATCGAAGATGATGAGTAAACATAAGATAAGAAATCTAAGGTTGGCAACTAAAAACGGTATATAAGCTGCATTATAAATTATTTTTCTGGTCTTATTAAAGAATAGATTTTCATATCAGAAATAATTACGTTAAATAAACGACTTTATAACAAATAGATGATCTTTGTTAATAAAAATAAATTACTTTTACTAATAAGAATAAATGATTTCATTGCATTCCTTACATATGCACAAGAATTGCATGTTTATAGTATCAATACATTTATTTTTATCTTCCCGTTAACGTTATCTAAATATAATAGATTAGGTTACCTAACCTTCGAATGAACAAAATAAACTCTGATATATCCATTATTGTATTTGGTATTTGAAAATATATTTTTTGATAATTTTTAATAAACCTTATTGTTTAAATAGAACATTTAACTAGGTAGCAAAAGTTAAATGCACAAGGACGGAGGGTGTGAAGTCACGAGCAATAGGAGAGTAAGGTTACGGGCCGTGGCATAAGGATGAAATGGGTTAAGGTGGAAAGTGAGCGGTGATGGTGCGAGGTGACAAATTAGACTGGTGGTGCGTGAAGGGGTGGTGTGTCGGAAGGGAGAAGAAGCAAAGAAGAGAAACGGGAAGCGAGAGAGAGAGTCACAAGACATGTCGGGATGAGCAGGAACACCGCCCACCCTCTTAGGTGTGGTGCGGGAATAGTGTCATTGTCTTGTCGTCTCTTATCTGCTCCCACAACTCTAAGACTTTACATAGAATTTGATTCAACTTGTGATAAATACTTTAAATCGTAAGTCGTTTATTATTAAATAATTATTTTACTTACCTACATATATAGTATATTTATATGTAACGAGATTAATCATCCGCTCTTCACGGCGGACCATCACTTGCTATCGATGTGGAACGACATTCGCAGCTATTCCTTATGTATCGTTACCATATCAATGTAATATACCGACAAAATTATTATTTATAAAACATCACTTGTGTTATAAACATTACTTGGTAACAACTTTCTCCAATATTTATATCTATATAAAAGTGGCCATCATATAAAATTCAAATATTTGGTGGTCAGAACATAAATGAAAGAAACTTAGCTTTAGGAACTTTCTCCGGTTTTTCTATGTATATAAAAGTGGCAATCATATAAAAACCAAATATTTGATGGTCAAAAACATAAATAAAAAAACTTAGTTGTAGCCCAATGGTTGCACTTTAATATAATATATATATAATAAATAATAATATGACATTGTGAAGGCATGATAAGTGAAGAAAGAGAAATATAGGAAGAAACTTGTGTTTAATTTGTAAAGCATAAAAATTCTGTGGTAAAATTTAAAAAATATTAAACTTAGTTGTAGCTAAAATTGCTCTATTATATAGAGTATAATTATCATTTCATATGTGTAACTTAATAGATTCTCTAGCTAATTTTATAATAATTATACGTATGATAATATTTGTATGTAATATATATTTGTTATGTCAAAAAAATATTAAATTTATATAAGTAATAGACTCGTAAGTTTTGAAAATTCTTCGTATACCATTCATTTGTACAATTAATTTTTACCATTCATACCAAAATATTGGTATTGTTTTGTTGAAAGTTTGTTAGCAGTGACGTCAAGAAACACCTTTACAACTTATTTTTGTCCTAAAAAGACGATATTTATCGAGCCCTATTGAGACATTTTTGATAATTTAGTGCAAGAAAAAGTTTGACAACTTTTTATCCTTTGGTTTGTTTTGTTGCTTGTTTTCTTCTTCTGCGATGTCCAAATCAAATCACACAAAGGCACAAAGCTGTCTTATCCACTTCCATTTTCTCATCATTAAATAGGAATAAATCGACTATGCTACAAAAGATTTATCAATTAAACTTGCAATTTATATATATACACACTAACTGTATTTGTTGAAATAAAACTCAAATAAACAGATACTTACAATTTAAAGTGTTATCAATGATCTTTTAGCCTAAGGGTTAAGGTGAAGGTGAAAGACTTTGCATCTCTTGAAAGTTCAAGATTCAAGCATTAACATTGACGAATATTACTAATTGGTGATACTAACAACTAATCATTAACATCTCGTTAAAAAAAGATAGTTTAAACTATTAACCCACGTTTCATAATATATCTACTATAAAATGGTTTCAAAGGTCGGTTTCTTTTTTTAGTAAATTTTACTCAATCTCAACTTTTGATCTATCGAATTCTTTTCAAGTTTATAGCATAATATCTTCCTTGGTTCAATGGTTTGTAGCTTTTTCTCTTAATTTAAATACCATAGTTCAAATCCAAGAAGCTACATTCTTTCCTCATTTTTCTTAATTATAAGTATTTGCATATTAAAAACACAACTTGGCCTCTAGTCAAATATTGGTAAGTGGACGCTGGTCTACGTTTCTACATAAACGTGTTTACAAAAGAACCGAGATAAATATAATACGTTTTCATTCAACAATTAAAATTCGAGTTACTCTATGTTTTGATGTAAATTTAGTTTGAAAACGAGTCAGGTCAAGTGTAGTTTATATTTTATTATGCCGCATACGATACCGCCACAACGCATTGACCAGATTTGCCACCTAAAGGTAACAACTTATTATGACAAATGCCTCAGAAGAAAAAAAGTCTTGATATGAGAAAACTTTAGATAACTTGATGCTATAAGGCAAAATTAAATAACTTTGATGTCCATTTTCAACAACTATTTTAGCATATTCCTCTAAAGACTGGAATAATATTACTTTTATTAACTAATTTAAATTTTGGCTTTGATATCCTTTTCTTGTATAAGGATTTAGATTATGAAAGTTTAAAGTAAAACAAGAGAAAAATAAATAAAGTATGATGGTCATATTCTAAATTGTATTTAGGATCCGCCACAGTTCAGTTCATTCGGGTTAGCTATTCGTTTTAACTTAATGTACAATTATATAGAAAAATCATAACACATTAATACTACTTACTATGAGATGCACTTGTACAATTTCATATTCCTTGAATATAAGTTTAATCCATATAATATATTTTCACCATTTACAAATAAAAGCAGCTTTTTAAGATCGTTAACAAACAAGTTTAATCACCATTCCGAAAGATAATATTTTAATCAATCCAAAGAAAAAAAAAGAAATCCTAACTAGTTTACTTCAAAAAATGTTTCATTGGATAATAGGTCCATGCACATACAATAAACAATCTTAGCTATAGTTAAAACTGATTTTATTGTATAAACATACAATAATTTAATTATAAGTTGGTTAACTTTATTGTCTCTTTAACAATTATAAACTAAAATACAATAATCTAAAACCTTAAGATTAAAAAATCCCATGTTATTTAGCGATCATGTAAGATTAATTTAAAACACATTTAAATAAGTTTAATTAAGTATTTGTAGCATATCTATTTGTGATTTACTCAACTTGAAAGTACAATGATGAAAAGAAAGATATTACACATTTATACTTTTTGTAAGGCACATTCAATGGATCAACTCAAAGGAAGCTGCGTACCATCAACTTCATTGTCTAGGCACTTCATTTTCACATGTTGTTTTGCTTTTAAAAAATCCTGAAAAAACTTGAATATCAACTTTTAGTATTATTAAAAATAAAAAGTGTTTGATTGCAATAAGTGGGTTGCTAGACACTAATTTGCGCCGCGTAACTTGTCACTATAAATGACCCGCATAGGGTTGGCGCACAAGTTGGTATTAACTCATTAAGCCCACCCTAACCTTTTTTTTTCTTTTAGTTGTAAACGAGTGGAATTTCATCGCATAATCTGGTGGGAAACTCTTTAGGCTGCGTTTGGTTGGAAGAATGGAATTGAATGGAATGGAATTGAGAAACTAGTATACTTTTCAAGTAAAATTATGTTTGAGTGTGTAATGAAATGTAAAACCCAAGGGAATGTTTCACCTCAAATTCCTTTGGTTGTGGAATTTCAAAATCCTTCCTCCTAGAGAGGGAATTTGAAATCCCACAACCAAAAGAATTTGAGGTGAAACATTCCCTTGTGTTTTACATTTCATTACTCACTCAAACTTAATTTTACTTGAAAATTATACTAGTTTCTCAAGTCTTAAGTCTTGTGGGCATTAGCATGATCAGAAGTTTAAATAAAACATGTATTAGAACATAAATGTTATATCTAAAACTAATTTAGATATCCGTGTAACAATAAAAAAATTATATAATAGATTATATTTATAAATAATATAATATATGTTATAAATAATATATCAAAGAAATTATTATATATAAACAATAGTATAAAGAGACAAAGGATTTAATTCTTCATAATTATCCATAAACCTCTTTATATATATTTTTAAAATTTTTAGTTTTAACAATGATTATATATAAATTAAATTAAATTTTAATAAAATTAAGTCTCATTAAATTTTTTTTATGAAACCTTATTTATTTCTATAGAAGAAATTATAATTAATAAAATATTAAATTAGCATTTAGTAAGGAAATTTTTTAAAGTCAAGATCTTTATAAAAAAATATAAATTTAATATGGTGATAACATGTATACAATCCTAGGTGAAGCCTACATAGAGATAACGTACACGTGCTGAAAAAAAAACATGCGTCTAATAGTTATTTTATTTTATTAGTATAGATTAGTATATATTTTATAAAATATTATCTTTACATCAAAGAAACTCCGCTTTTGACTATGCTTGAATTTCAATAAAATGTATATTGAAACTTAGACAATAATAAATACGTCATAACAATATATACATGATTTTATAAAATATGGTAGTGTTAAAAATATAATTCAATATTCCTATTGGGTTGTGTTCTGTTAGGTTTCTCTTTATGTGCAGGTTGCTGGGCTTGGAGCTTTACTGGGCTTGGAGCTTTGCTGGGCTTGGATCTTATAGCTGATGGGCTTTAGGGTTCGATGGTTCACAGTCTTTATATGTGGTGCTCAAGGCTCCGCTTCAATACAACCACAATACGCTCTCTCTCTCGTTCTCCCTCGTTCAATCGCTCTCTGCTACTTTTGTTCTTATGTCATCGTGTAGATGATAGATCTGCGAATCATCTGCTTTCTTTGATAGGTCATCATATTGATGATCTAAGTTTTTTTCTTGTCTGGTTGGTTGTACCCAGAAAACTAAGGTTTCTATTCTACGAGAGTTGCTTCTGTATTACTTTGTATTTGTGACATGGTATCAGAGCCTTGGGCTGTTGTCGATGCATGGGTTCCTAACTGTTGTTGATATTTATGACATAGGTCATCACATTAATTTCCTAACTGTTATTGATGATTTCTCTAGGGCTGTATGGGTTCTCTTAATGAAACATAAAGATGAAGTCTTTATTAATATTGAAAGCTTTACACACTTACTACAAACTCAATTCAATTCGAAAGTAAAAATGTTTAGGAGCGATAATGGCACAGAATTTGTCAATACCAAATTTGCTGAATTTAATCGGTTAAATGGAATAATTCACCAAACTTCCTGCCCATATACTCCCCAACAAAATGGGGTGGCCGAGAGAAAACATAGACATTTTCTCAATGTGGCTCGGTCACTTCTTTTTTAAAGTGGAGTTCCTCTATCTTTCTGGTCTGAATGTGTGCTAACTGCATCTTACCTAATTAACAGTACTCCCTCATCTGTGTTGAACGGTAAATCTTCCTATGAGCTGTTATTTGGTTTCACCCCCTCCCTTGTCCATTTGAAATCTTTCGGGTGTTTATGTTTTTGTACTACCCTTAATAATACACACAAATTTGAAAGTCATGCTAAAAAATGTGTCTTCATTGGTTACTCAAATAATAAAAAAGGATATAAAGTTTGGAGTCTAGAAAAAAAAACAGGTTATGTTTTCCCGTGATGTAATATTCTATGAAAATATTTTCCCTTTCAAGGATTCCCAATACTCTAATAAGTCTGATTCACCACTATCTTCAAAATTAAACAACCTAATTTTTTGATTCTTTCTGTCCAAATACACCCGGTAGCATTTCTTCAGAAGGTGATCCCGATGATGAAGGGGGGGAACAATAGTGATGCACCTGATGTAGAACTGCAGCCACATAGCAGCCCTAGTTCCGAAGGTGAGGCTGACTCGCAGCAGCCCTCAGATGGCAGTCATGCCACAGAGGGCGTGGCTGCTTTACAGCAGCCGTTCAGCACTAGCGGAGGTACTGGCGGGGTTGGTTCCTCATCAGGTGTCCATGATCACAGTTATACCTCTGAGGGAAATGATCATTTTTCTGATACCACAGCTCCTAGGAGATCTACTCGACACAGTTCTATTCCAAAAAAACTTGATGATTTTATCATTGAAGGGAAAGTCAAATACAGAATTGAAAAAACAATAAATTACTCAAACCTCTCTTTTGAAAACAGATGCTTTGCATCTAGTCTAAATAAAAGTATTAAACCTCGCTCTTATAAGGAAGCTTGTCTCGATACCAATTGGGTCAATGCCATGAACGATGAAATGAATGCTCTAAATAGGAATAACACTTAGGGACCTTGTTGACCTCCCCCTAATAGGAAAGCTATTAGATGTAAGTAGGTGTACAAAATTAAATATAAGTCCACGGGTGAGATAGATCGCTATAAAGCGAGACTTGTAGCCAAAGGCTGTAGTCAACGTGAGGTTATAGATTTCAATGAAACCTTCTCACCAGTCGTTAAAATGGTCACCATTCAATGTATTATTTCTCTTGTTGTTCAACGTGATTGGCCACTTTACCAACTCGACAGTAATAATGTCTTTCTCTATGGCTCCCTCAATGAGGATGTCTACATGACTCCTCCTGAGGGATTCTTCTCCAAAACTGATAAACGTGTGTGCAAATTAAATAAGTCCGTGTATGGCTTAAAACAGGCCCCCCGTATGTGAAATGAAAAACTTATTGGCGTCTTAACTAAGAGTGGTTTTCAACAGAGTAAAACAAACTACGCCATGTTTATAAAGTCCATCAAATCTGTCTTAATTATTTTACTTGTGTATGTTGATGACATCATTATCACCGGAAATGATGAATCTGAAATCAGACTCTTAAAACAATGCCTGCAATATGCTTTTCTGATTAAGGACTTAGGCCCTTTAAAATATTTTTTTAGGAATCGAAGTTGTTCCTACTAAACATGGGCTTTGCTTGTCTCAACGTAAATACTGTTTGGAGCTGCTCGTTGAGTTTGGCATGACGGGCTGTAAGCATGTCAACACTCCGCTTAAGCAACACCATCTTGTTGCTAATCCATCCACTTCAGACTCTTCTCCCCTTAAGAATGTTTCTGAATATCAGAAACTTATTGGGAAATTCATCTATTTGTCTCATACTAGGCCTGATATATCTTATTCTGTTCAGTTTCTTAGCCAATACATGCATAAACTACGGATTTTCACCTAAAGTTGGCCTTACGGCTGTTAAGATACTTAAAAAAAGCCCCTGGTCATGGTCTTTTATTTTCTAAATCTGATTCCTTTTCTTTGTCTGCCTTTGCGGACTCTGATTGGGGAAAATGTTTGGCATCTCGAAAATCCGTAACAGGGTTCTGTATTTTTTTGGTAATTCCCTTCTGTCGTGGAAGAGTAAAAAGCAGAGCACTGTGTCTCGGTACTCGGCTGAAGCTGAGTACCGTGCCATGTGCGCTGCCACATGTGAAGTTCTTTGGCTTATAAATATGTTTAAAGAGTTATCTATTACTGTCTCTTTCCCTGTTCCTTTATACTGTGATAACTGTGCAGCTCTGTCTATTGCTGCAAATCAAGTTTTTCATGATCGAACTAAACATTTTGAACTTGACCTTTTTTTTTCTTACGAGAAAAGATTTCGTCGGGGGTTATCAACACTGTTCCGACCGTGTCTGAACAGCAACCTGCTGACATATTTACTAAGGGTCTTCTTTCAAAACCTCATGATTTTTTAGTGTCTAAACTTCGTATGTTTAACGTGGTTGGATATTGAATTATGGGGGGGTGTTAAAAATATAATTCAATATTCCTATTGGGCTGTGTTCTGTTGGGTTTCTCTTTGTGTGCAGGTTGCTGGACTTGGAGCTTTACTGGGCTTGGAGCTTTGTTGGGCTTGGATCTTGTAGCTGATGGGCTTTAGGGTTCGATGGTTCGCAGTCTTTATATGCGATGCTCAAGGCTCCGCTTCAATACAACCACAATACGTTCTCTCTCTCGTTCTTCCTCTTCAATCGCTCTCTGCTACTTTTGTTCTTATGTCATCGTGTAGATGATAGATATGTGAATCATCTGCTTTCTTTGATAGGTCATCACATTGATGATCTAAGTTTCTTTCTTGTTCTGTTGGTTGTACCCAGAAAACTGGGGTTTTTATTCTACGAGAGTTGCTTATGTATTACTTTGTATTTGTGACAGGTAGTTTAAAATTATTAAAAAAATAAATATAGTTAAGAGTCATTATAAAGATTAAAATATAAAAAGTAAAAAGAAAATGAAAGAATACATAGCAAAAGGTATATGGAGAAACACTATTCACATTTCATCGAACAATTTAAGCTCTCACTTCTTACTAAAGATAACGTTAAAATATATCATAATTACATTAACGGCTTAAGTCTAAACTTTTTATGTTAACTTAAATATTTTTAGTTCTTTATAAAGAAAATAATATCGAAGAGGTTTTTTAGAATTTATAAAAAAAAAAGATTATAATATCGTCTCTTTTCAAAAAGCTTCACTTATACTTACAGACCGAATTGCTAATTTAGTTTGTTATAAATTATAATATTTGTAAGATTGTTATCACTTATAACGGTTGTACGGTTGCAGCACATTGTGTATGATACCATTAATATTGATAATGAATCGGAGTCACTTTTGGAGGAAACTTTCTTGGATGGAAAAGTATTAGCTATGATTATTGGTTTATTTACTGAACTCATAGTTAATTAACTACCAAAGTAGCTAGTTATTATTATTATTTTTTTTAAAACAGCAACAATGAAGATATATCATTTAAAAGCTAGCGGGAAACTAGCAAGGTACAAGCACCAAAATAAGCATACAAATTTACATCGAATTATGACTTAGAGAGACCTTGATATATCTAGATTTCGTCTACTGCATTATCTATGGAAGCTGGTTGATTATAGAAAATCCATCTGTTGCGTAGTTTCGAAATGGTCCAGATGGTTGTGTAAGCAATTAAAATCTTTATCTTCTTCAATTTTGAGCCACTGGACTGATAAGTCTTTGTTATGAGCACCTTGATGGAGGCACTGTTTGCAACATCCATGTTGAACAATCAAGAGATACGCCTCCAAATTTCTTGGGCCAGGGAACATTTGAGGAACAGGTGATCATATCAACTTCTTCTTCTAGAAGTAAACATAATGTTGGTCGAATCCTATCACCTCTAGCAGCAGTGGCTGAGCTTGAGCGAAAACTTATAGGGGGCGGGGGCGAATTGAAAGTAACTATTTTAAGGGGGACGGACTCTATATTTATTAAAAACTTTCCACTACCGGACAAAAAATTTACACCATCGAACCGGAAATTTATATTATTGACGAAAAAAAAGGTGGGCAGCGGCCCCTTGGCCCCTATAAAGCTTCGCCCCTGTCTAGCAAGTAGATTACGTGCAACCGGAATACCATGTAGAGCCACTCTCCATATGAAGCATAACACCTTTAACGGGATCCACTTCAGCCAAACAATTAACTTGGTTTCGAGAGGATCGCGGTTAGAATTAATCCATCTTTTGCATGAGGATGTCGAGAAGGAGCTTGAATCATTTCCCTCCCATCTCCATGAGTCTTGGTTGTCTGCAAAGTTATAACAGTTGAGTAGCAAGTTAAACTTAGGGACTGTTTGGCAACATCTGAATCAGCCTCTGTGGTTCAGATGTCTGAATGATTTAACACTTGATGGTTCAGACTATTTATTTTGCGAATAAATGTTTGAATGATTCAGACATTTGCCTTTAAATGGTTAAGTATTATACTAATGCTTAATGGTTAAGAGATCTAATGTTGAATGGTTAAGACCTATTATCTGAATTGGTCAGATATTTGTCTTTGAATAGTTAAACGATATATTAGCTTTTAATGATTTAGATCTCTTAATGATTTAAACCTTTTATTAGTTTAGTACTTAATTATTCTGAAATTGCTAAATAACCCCTTAGTAACCATCTACCTTGTAGTCTAGTGGTATTGCACAGTTCAAAAATAATGTTTATTCAAATTATGACAAGTACAAGTTTAGAGAGTATTTATGGAAGAAAAAACTTGATACGAGCACTTTCGTGTTAGGAGTTAAAACTTTTATACGAGTGTAAACGAGTCAAGACGCTTCACAAGTTATGACAAGCACAAGCTATAACTTCTAACACCTATTATAGCTTAACTTGAAATCCGTTTAAATTTGTTGAGTTTTAAATGCTTAAAATAAACGTACGACACTAAATATATTTAAAATATTTTTCTATATAATTATTTAACTCTAGCAAACTTGACTACACATATAGTTCCTTATGTTATCTACTTATCTCTTTTATAACGTTTTGACCCTTGAACAAGAACTATCTCATGGTGTTGAATATATAAGCGAAAATGACTTTAAAAGTTGGGCTTTTGACTTTGCTTATCTTGATATTGAACGAAACGTGAACACCAAACCAGATCATTAAATTCATACGCTTTTAGATGTCAAATGAACCAACATTTTCATACAACTCAAACACTTATCGTTGAGTGTCATTATGACGGTCATGGTTTCAACTTCTGCCCTCTTTTTTAAATGCCAGAAGTCTCCTTTGTTTGTCGTGTTATGCCAGTTTATTAAAAGAAGTTACTAACATAATTCGAAATTCTGAATTTAATTTATTTTAATAAGAATTATAAATTTAATCGTTTTTACCCAAACAATCCCATAAATTATTAAGGCTTTTGTAGTCGTCTCGGTCTCGGTTCTCTACTATTCCTTTATCTTCATCATCTCAATATTCTATTTTAATAGATAACACATTTGTGTCGCATTATTTTTTTTTTAACGGCAAACCTATTCTACTCCTAAATTATTTCATATTACACCGTTGTCTGGATTTGAACCCAGGACCTCCCCTTTAAGAGGCAATGCCTCTACCAAGTGGGCTAGCCCCACATTTGTGTGTCGCATTACTTGTTTTCCTATTTTGTTAATGATAGTTATCGTCTATTTTTTTCACGTAACCGTATATACAAAAAAGTACAAGTATGATAACCCTCTTGTTTCCATATTTCCTTACGAGCCAATTCAAGACATCGGCGTCTTGCAGACTAGGAGACTACATTCGCCGATTCAATAAGTACGTCAGGGTCTTGGAGCCTCCATTCGCCGGTTCAAAACGTCTCTTTCTTTTTACTCGACATGAGTTAATCTTGATAAATATTAGTTTATTTATTTGAAGTTTATTTTAGTTAAAATAATTTTAGAATATTTTATTATTTGTTTAGTTTAGTTTTCTAGTTTGAGTTAAATCAAGAGCTTTAAAAACAAGTTTTAGTACAAAAACTGAGTAGAGTATTGCAACTTTTTTTCCTTAAATTTTCGTTTGAGTTAATATATTAAAATAGGGTATTACAACTTTTTTTTTTAAATTTTAGTTTGAGTTAATATATTAAAATTATCGTGAGAGTTCTACAAAATCATGTTTATTGTATATCTTGATCCAATTTATTTCCAACAAATGTTTGAACCGTTCTTTTCCGACTCCACTGCATATGTTCTTACAAATGTTCTTATGACAGTAAATAATGTAATCACTACAAATGTTCCTATGACACTAAATTATGTAAATACCAAGGATTTGTAACCAAACGTTGGTAGTGAAGATGGTTTCTAAAGAAGCTCAAACCACTTGTTCTAGTTCATAGCAGAGACACATGTAAATGCAACATAAGAACTACACACATGATAATTTTAATTAGATGCGATCATGCCAGTGATTAAATTTTTTTGCAAGAGATACAAAAAATGCATGCACACGTAATTATTATGTTAACCAGTAATTCATTTCATGGGGGTAAAACCGAAAAATCCCCCAAAAACTCTACAAAACTCATTACATTACATTACACTATATACAAACGTATCAACCTCTTCATCCTCAATTCTACTCAGGTATCGCACTCAACATTGCCGTAAACTGACGTCTCCCCCTTGCACTTCGAGATCCGACACTCCCCACATCCGCAACCCGACCCGAACTCTTCGCACACGCCACCGGTGACGTAAACGCAACGCTTTTACTACGACGGCAACCGCTTTTGGCCAATGCAGCGGAGGCCTTGACGGCCAACGCCGCCATCTCCTCCGGCAGCAGGCGGCGCCTCAGGCGGCTCACCGGCAGCGCGAAGTAGAGCTGGCCGGGGTGGAGGACGTCGTCGTCACGGACGGCGGAAACGACGTCGTCGAACTCCATCTCGTCGGAGTTGCAGATGAAGGTCGAAGGATGCTTTTGTAGGACGTGTGAGACCTTCACGGGGTAAGAGTACTCCTGTAGGGTTCCGTCGTGGAGTATGAGTTTCGCGGTGGCGACGGTGGTTGATTCCGATGAACTGCAGATTCCCATTTTGTAAGAGAGATGATGATGATGATGATGAGAATGAAGGTGAAGATGGTGATGGGGAGAAGTGTGAGGTGTGTTGTGTGTATTTATACAAATGAATTGAGGGATGAACCGCCAATCCACGTCAGAGAATGGCAAAAGCGTGATTAATGGGGATTTTGGGGGTATAAGTTAAATTAATATCTACGTTGGGTGGGCCCCGGACCAGCTGTGATTTGTGGATTACAGGCTGTAAGCATCAATAAACAGTAAACCACGGTTTTATACTGAGATAGTAGCTGACGTTCGCTGATAAGCAGCTGCTTTTATTGCATTTGGTGATTAAGATTTTAATTAAAGTTAATAAAATGTGTAATTTTTAATCCATAACTACCGTTATTACATTTGAAAATAAATTTATAATTTAAATTCTTAAATTTTATATCAAACTCGTCATTTAGTCGAACCATAAAAACCGCCCGTGTTATTGCTTCTAGCGAGATAATCTATACTAATAACCTTTTATATTTTTTGACAAATGTCATTTCTATAAATATATTTTATTTATTTTTTTCATATAAACTATTTTTTTTATTTTTAAAAAGTCAAATAATTAACTTTCAAATCTTTCTTTTTCTTTCTCTCCATTATAAATTCAAGTCCTTGAATTAATCATTTTTAAAGGACTTTTTCATTAAGTAAAAACTAAGTATTTTGATTAAAGGATTTATTTTTTCAAAAATAAAATTTCCTAAAACTACGATTTTCTAAAATAATGTATCTTTTTTAAATTATGAAATATGAATCTTTTTAAAAATTAAAAGTATAAAAACATTTTTTAAAAAACAAAACCCGGAGGTTTTAAGCAACAAGATACTAATAAAATAATAAAGAAATTTTAAAGAAATTTTTTAAAGCAAAAGTTTTAAAAATAATAAAAAAATCATAAGCATACGTATTTTTAATCATCTTATATCAAAATAATGTTTTACAATTCCTACTCTTCATCAATAAATATTTAATATGTTTGTTATTTAAACTAGAGTAAATTACCATTTGCATCCCTGACGTTTGTTCATTTTAACCACTTGCGTCCCTGCGGTTTCAAAATTGTCATCTAACCCATAACGTTTCATGTTATCTTAATTTGAGTCTATGTCATTACATTTTTATCTCCATTTGAGTCTAAGTGACTAACATTATTAATGTTTCTGTTAAAATTATTATTAAAAATACTAAATTACCCTTAAAATTAAATAATAACATAAAAGACCTTGTGGGTCCCATCTATTAACATCATCTTCTTCAAATCACCACCACCACAACCACCCGTATCACCACCACAGCAGCCGCATCACCACAACCGCCCCCATCACCACCACGACAGCCGCATCACCACCACTACCA
>BJCO01366032.1:0-10484 GCA_018326465.1 Flaveria floridana | reverse complement strand
GTTCGTAACATCTTTACCTTCTCCGACCTTTCTTTTTCAACCTGCATCTTAAAGTTCTTGAACATGGCAAAAGCTTGGTCCTTTGACTTTAACAAATAAACCCACATATATCTACTGTAATCATCGACAATCAATAAGAAATACCGGTTACCTCCTAATGTTTCTGGTGTAATTGGACCACAAAGATCAGCATGAACGAGTTCCAATGGTCTCGATGCTCTCCATTGTGCTTTATCCGGGAAACTTTATCTTGTTTGTTTTGCTACAAGACATCCTTCACAGACTCGAGATGGATGTGAAATATGTGGCATTCCTGTCACCCAACCTTTTTTCACCATTGATTCCAGTACACTAAATTTGGCATGACCCCTTCTAGCGTGCCAAGTCCATGCTTCATCTTCAAGACTCACTGCCATACAAATAGCCTTTGCCACCTTTAAGTCAATTTTATATAACCGATTCACTGACCTTTGAACCTTCATGACAAGCCTCCCCTGGCCATCATACATTCTTAAGAACTCATGGTGCATTCTAACATCATAGCCTTCTTCTGTCATCTGACCAAGGCTCAGGATGTTGTTCGTGAGTGCCGGGATAAAGTAAACATCGGGAATCACCAACTGATCTTGATTCTTGCATTCGAAAGATCATCTTCCCTTTACCCTTGATTTGGACCTTGGATCCATCACCGAAACGCACTTGACCTGTCACACTTTCATCTAATTCAGCAAACAGTTCTTTCAACCCTGTCATGTGATTACTCGCCCCATTATCCAAATACCAAATATCTCGGTTACCTTCACTTTGGCTTTCGGGTTGTCGTGGAAAGACCTTTTCTTCATTCAATAACACCATGGTTGGTGTTTCTTCTCCGCAAACACTCAACAGTAAGGTGACCTCTTCTTCTTGTTTTTGGGTAAGATTGGTTTCTTCAATCTTTTCTTTCCCACTTTTGCATTCCGAGGCATAGTGCCCGAATTGTTCACAGTTGAAGCACTTTACATGTTTTTTATCTCGTGGCTTTCGGTATGAGTTTCCTGTTTCTTGAGATGATCCGCCACCCCAGCGACCACCTCTTCCACGACCCGTCCCACGACCGCCTCTTGAACCAAATCTACCTCCTCTTTCACCATTCGACCCACGACCTCGAGTTGCATTTATTCGCCCGGACCCTTTCGAACTTGACTGCCCATCAGTCTTGGTGAGTAATAAAGTGTTCTCACCAGATGAGTTTCTTTGACGGAGCTTCAACCGATCTTCGTAGGCTTTCATGCGACCAATAGCCTCCTCAAATGCCATGGTCTCCACATCTGCAGTTTGCTCTATGGAAGCAACCAACTGCAGATAGTTATCCGGAACCGTGTCGAAAAGCTTTCGAACCAAAACACTATCTTCTAGTGTTGCTCCCAGACTACTAAATTTCGAGATCATTCCGGACAATTTTCCTGCATACTCATCCATTGGTTCCCCGTCTTTCATACGAAGAGCCTCAAACTCCCTCTTAAGGGTGGCCAATCGGGCCTTTTGAACCCTATCAGCGCCCAAATACCTCACCTTTAAGGACTCCCAAACCTCCTTTGCTGTCTTCTTCTTCGCCACTTGTAATAGCACATCCTCCGGGATTGCTTGAAAGAGAAAAGCCCGAGCCGTCTTGCTCTTCTTCTCGTCCACGGTTACTCCAACCGGTGTTTCAATGGATTCCCATAACCCTTGAGCATCCATTATCGCCTCCATCTTTATAGACCAAGTGGTGTAGTTTGTCGCTGTCAAGGTCGGGATCTGAAGGGAGACGGAACTGTTTTCCTTCAGGGGGTTTGATGTGGTAGTTTCGGTCGACATCGGTTTGAATCGAGGGTATTTTGGCATAAACTAATTGAGCAAACGAAGCTCTGATACCAAATGTTGGCAAATCAGAGATATAAACAGGAAACAACAAGAAGTTTTGGGATGATTTTCTGGATATTATTGAAACAAGAAAACGATTACAGGAATGAAAATCTACTGAATTGTAAAATGCACTCTCTCTTAATAAACAAACTACTGCTACTTGCTTATATAGAAAACAAAATAAACTAAAGAAACCCACATTGCCTCATTCCCATGATTTCCAAACTTCATGCTAACTAACCGCCTCAATCTTCAGTTGACGTATTCTCCACCATACCTGGTCAACTATTGACTAAGCCATATTAAGCTAACAATAATATTACCAAGTCACATTAATTAATTAACAGCTCCAATCCGGATCGGTTTATCAGTTTTATTCGGTCGACTCATGAGATGCTCGCCCCTAAACACGGACCAAGTTGACAAACAAGAGGCGTTGAAGGCTTCGTCTAGAAACAAACACTCCCCTTTTCGTGTGCATTATTTAACGCGTTAAAATAAAGGGTGGTTGGCCTACTGCTCACATAATAAATAAAATATATATCATTTTAAACTTTTTTAAAAGTGTGTTTTAAATAAGAGGCAATGTTCAAAGAAAAATGTATGTGCCTAAAGGATCCATGCAAACCTGATGTGAAAGATAACCGACACATGTGTGCATGTTTGAATAGTTTAACATTACGGATGCTTTAAGTATAACTGTGTATTAATTTGTAAAACCACCGATCATTTGGTTGAGTGGTAGCCTTGTGACTTCCTTTAGATGAGGTCGTGAGTTCGAGTCCTACCGACAGCAAAATGTTCTTGTCGGACTGGGTTTTACGGCAGTGGGCCTTCGGGTGACGGGTTTTTTTCCAGAATTGGTGGTTGGTGAGCTTGGGTTACCTAGCGCTATTTATGCTCTCTAGCATATGGGATGCATTTTCGCCATTGGGGTACCCCGGGATAGCCGGTCTTTAATTAGTTGGTCGTTCAAAAAAATTATAAATGAAAAGAATAGTGATGTATAACCAAGAATGCATTAGGGTACAAGCTTGTAAAGTAGTTCTTTGGTGTTAGGGTTGGGACTGGGTTTTACAAGCTTGGAAAACAATGTTGTAGATGACGAAGTTTCTGTCACTGAGTGTTTTTTTTCTTATCCTAATGACGCAATCAGTTGCCAATCTTATCCTAATAACGCAATTAGTTGCCAATGAAACATTTCCCCAGTAAAGAGGCATTTACTAATCATCTGATTTGGATTGCCGGAGGCGAGCGACCGAGGAGGTCGCATTACGAGCGAGCTCATTAAAGGAAAAGATTTGGGTTACTAATGATCGTAACATCAGTTAGGCTCGTACTTCATGACGAGTTAGCTAATCATGCTGTGTCGAGGGCAAGATGCACTACAAGAATTGAGGTTAATAGTGGCGACGCTTTTAGCGGCGATAAAGGACCTGTCGCCGCTAATGGTTCGCGATCCAATATCTCCCTTTTCAGTTAATTTGTAGACGTTGATTAAATGGAGATCTGACGGCTAAAATTTTTCCGTACTTTTAAGCAATAGCGGCGACACCTTTAGCGGTGACGCATCGCCGCTAATGCTCTTTCCTCCTAATATCTACCAGGTGCGCGCGACTTTAGGGGTTTTTAGCGGCGACTTTGGTCGCCCCTAAAGACCTGTCTTCTTGTAGTGTATGGTCGTCATAAGGTTTATTGGTTCTTACGGTCATTTTGTTCGTAGTGTTTGGTGTGTTAATGCAACATGCCATTGTTAGGGTTTTTAGGTTTTAGTAATCATCTACTTTTATGTTTAAGAATATTGACTTTGTATTTTCTTGTTCTTATTGGTTTGTTGTAGTCTTCTAAAATATGGATAGTTTCATGAATCTCGAAGGTGCTTTTTAAGTCATGTTTTGTTGGGGCTTATGGGTCACCATAAAATCATGGTTACAGAGATGATATAAAAGTTGAATGTGGTGGTAACATCCATGGGATGTAAGTTCCTATCCCTTTTGTTAAGCCTTGTCTTTTGGATGATGGAGTGATTAAATTTGGTTAAATGGAGTTGATTTTTCATAGTTCAGATGCGATGAAGAAAGTCAGGATTTTATTAGATTTCAATAATTGTGGTGATTTGATGCAAATTACTACAAATTAAGCTGGTGGAGATGATAGTGATCAGTCATCGATTTGGCTTATGAAACCCGTTGTTTCATCTGTAGTGACCACTGACGTAATGATAATTACGGATTTAGTTGATATAGCTAGCTCATAGTCCACAAATGTTGTTCCATTAACCGATTCTCATGCCCTAAAACAACTTTACTTTGAAAACCCTAATTCAATACTTGAAAACCCTAGATCTATGGATAACTCAAATAAGTGAAAACTCAGGAGTGTATAATTGAACTTATCTAAATTTAGATTAGTGGAGGTAGAAACCGATAGTAGAAACAATGGTTCTTTGTATAATAAGGTGGAATCTGGTAAGATTTTTAACTTTAGTGAGGCTAAAAGAAGTTCTACTATAACAGCCTACGTAAACCATACCAACATATCATCTGTTTTGCCCCTTATTAGTCACTCATCCAGAAACACACAGTCTTGTTTCCACTTGAAGAGTACATTGCTCGCCTAGAAAAACATGTCTCCATAGATGAGGTTTTCATTCCTTACAAAAAACGGTTTTGTTCTCCCCCTCAACCGATGTGAGACTTACATCTTCACCCCTTTACAAAGCCTAGCTCCTCGCTCGCACCTCTATCCAGTCCTTGGCTCAGATAGCATTTGTAATAGCCCACGTAAACCGTAACAATATATTGTCTATTTTACCCTCGAATGGGTCGCCTATCAAGGAACTCACTATTGCTTTTTCACCCGACGAGTTTCTCACCCAAGCAAAACGCTTCTTGGTAAAGAAGGTTTCCGCTCCATTGTAAGAAATGTTTCGTTCTTCCCCTTAACCCATGTGGGACTTACATCTTCACCTCCTTAGGCCAACGTTCGCATTGGCACACCGATCCAATCCCTGGATCTAATAACATATGCAATAGCCTACGTAAATCGTACCAAAATATTATTCGCTTTGTATCGAGAGATCGCCCATCGAGGTACTCACAGTTATGTTTTTACCTGAAATGTTACTCGCCCAAGCAAAATGCATCTTAGTAGAGGAGTTTTTCGTCCTCTTATAAGGATGGTTTCATTCTCACCCTCGACCGATGTGAGACTTACATCTACCTCCACTGCTGCTCTATTCCCGGGTCAATTTTGCTTTCTGAGTAGAGAATAAACTGATAAATAATTAAACCGTCCTCAGTAAGCAATTGTAATGGTGGGGTCGCTGCTGCAACTGGCGATGCAGTGGACACTATAGGCATTATCTAAAGAAGTCACAAAACTAATGAACCATAATGAAAGATTATGACTGTCAGCAAATCTACTAGAGCACAAAAGAAACTCCAAAGCAGAACGTAAAATCATAGGTCCAGTTCCACAAAGAATGAACAAAGAACAAGTAGAAATGCCAAACTCGTAGTCAACTAGCGTTAAAGAGAGAACTTTGAGCATGAAGAAAGACAGGTTGTAAAGTTATACTTTTTGAAAAGTCTAAGGAAAATCTAACTATCGAGAATACAAAAAACCTAGAAAGAATATGACCAGTGTGGTGGACTGGTGGGTAGATTTGAGATATGAATTGCCACTTAAAAGGACTTACTGGGATTGGTACCTGGAAAGAAAAGGGTTGTGTCATGCTTTTGCGATTTGTAGCAATTTGGGTTTTTTGGGTTCATTGATCGAGTTGAATTGAGTTATGACTTCAAGTTCTAACTAGGGATTGTTATCAAAGTTTAACATTAATTGGTGCTAACGGTGAGATTATTGAAGTAAATACTATTAGTTTTTATTCTGATGTACTGACTTAGATTGATCACTAGCTTGACCCATTTTGCTTACTAAACTTGCACCGAATGTGACCACGATTCAACAAATGAAAGAAGCAGGCGAAGACATACCCACACAACGCGTAAGGGGAATAAAAATAGTTTCTTAAAATTAATCATTTTAACCAAATATTTTATACTCCCTGAAAACAAAAACGATTAACCAAATATCACATACACAAAAAATATGTTTAATTAATGCAACTATGGTAGGCATGATGTAAATTAGGTGATATGTAACTATCACAATCTCTAGCATAGAGAATGTCTATTGTTTTTGCATTTTTGGTGAATGATTTCAAGTGACTAGGGAACTTCTTGATTGAATTTGAACTTTGATTTGTTACTAATTTGGTGTTGTGAATTATGGGGATGGCTTACTCAGTTTATTATGCTCTTTCAGTTATCATGTTCATATTGTTGATTTGGCTATTGATATTGCATGCTTGCTGTGATATGAAGTTTTTTATTATGGAACTTGACTAGTGTACTCATGTGGGGAGATTTGTTTAAATTACAATGTGTTTGTACCAAGTTGCTGAATTGCTTTTCTGTTGGTATGAAGTAAAGAACTATTGGTCATAAGTTTGCAAATACCAAACATCTAAATCCTAATCTGTAACCAAACCAATTAAGCACTAAATGGCTGTGTATATATTTACTTTTATATTATTTTTTTCGTCCATCTTATGTTCATTTTGGTCAACGTTGGAGCTGTTTTTAAGGTACAGCACATGAGATATTGCATTTTAAAATTGCATTTTAAATTTTGCCGAAGGATACATGCATAGGATGTTGGAGCTGTTTCTCTAGTAACTTCATAATTTCGAATTCTCTTGCAACACGAATGGTTTTAAAATCACATGAGATATCCGCAATTAGTACACGAGTAACTTACCAATTCCGTGTGAAAGAGGTACATCAATTTTTAACTCAGTTTTTAAACTAATATAAGTTTAACTTTAAGTTGTTATGTAATACAAGAGGTCGTGTTGATTTGTTTTTAACTCTAAATATTATAAGTTGTATATTTTTTTGAATGATTTTGTTAACATTACGATTCGTTTTCACTTACGATTATTTGTTAGTTTTACTTTTCTTTTATATCAAGTTTCAAGAAGTTATTTTTTGGTTCAGAGTGCGGTGACGCGGTGTGCTGCTAGTTTTGTTAAAAATACAATATTATTAAAATAAATATCAAATGGGTATTTGATATTTTCTTAGTTCCACATCACTTCTTGTGTTATTTTCTTTATTTTGTTATCTTTTGAAGTTGCAGTCAAATTCCATGCCTTATTATTTTTTTTATTGTTTTCTTTTAAGTTGCAGTCAAAGAATTAGTTAAATTCCATGCTTTATTTATTCTTTATTTTGTTTTCTTTTGAAGTTGGTCAAAGAATTAGTCAAATTCCATGCTTTATTAAAATCATTAATAACGGGCCCTTTGTTTGTGGCTGCATCTTTGAGTTGTCAAACTCTACGTTACGGTTGTATGTTGTTATCTTATTAATAAATGTCTGACTTGCGCACATGGTTGGACTTCTAAAAGATATTTTCTTTTATATTTTTAATTTAATATAAAATACTTATCACTTATTGATTTTTCTATAATTAAAAAAATATTTTAGTAGATAATAAGCATATTATTAGTTTAATCAATAATAATTCTAATTCTTACTTTTATTATTAACATCAATCCTACTAACATAATTATAATTGTTTTACACTTATTTTTTACTATATTCCGTTGTATGTTTACTTATTTATTCACAATCACTATCGTAAATAAAAATGAATGAAAATAAAGTGTAAATTAAGCAATGATTTTACTATTAGGATTGTTCTTGACAATAAAAATGAAAATGAAAATTTATTAGCCAAACTAATAATAAAGATTATTATGGTCAATAAGCTATACTTTGGATTATTAAAATTTAATTATGCATAAATATACAATCTAGTTACTTTTGTTTTAATAGAGTATATGTGAGCTTTGAAAAGAATATATACTTAAAAGATATTATAAATCAAAATAATAATATTTTCCTGGATTATATAATTTGTTTATTTATTTATTTTTATTTTTGATTTTTACGAAACTTTGATATCGATAAGTTCTTACAATCCATAGGAGAATGCTTGAGGTGCTCCAAGATCTCATATGTCTTCGACCGAACGTAGTCTCTCTTGCAAATCTAAATCTTTCGGGATCTGAGTTCAAGATAAAATACAAATAGATATTTTCCATTAAATTTGAATGGACTTTTATGAACTTAAGTTATAATCAAAATTATAAATTCAAAACGCTTCCAATTTGAATAAAACATACTTACCGTGATGGTATTGGTATTCAGTCGTTCTTGTTTCATCTTCCCAAGCCTTCCACCTCCTCATCTGCATCCATTTTCATACATAATATAGAAGCTTGTCATACCATTAATAGCCAACGTGGAGCAAGAAGTTCCAGTATTTCATTCCAAATACATATTATTAGGGGCGTCACTTTATATGTTTGACCTATTAAATTGTCACTCATAGATAGATGTCTTAGTTCATTTGGAAGTAAAATTTCTGTTGTTACCCATAATTTATAGTTTTGGGTTATAGGCGTGCAAATGATAATAAACACATACACAAATGTATATACTAGAACTAGAATGCTATTCAAAGTTATACCTTAAGTTTCCCCAAAACCAAAGTTAGAATGCAATAAGCGACATGAACCACCGCCAACACAAAGATAAATATGTGGAGTTGGTGAATCCCATAGTTCGACACCATTTGTACCTTTCCCTGAACAAAATTTGGAAAACGTTACTTAACATCTTATCATAACTAAGATTCTAGACGAACAAACACCAAATATTGAAATTAAATAACAAAATCAACAATAAGTGTCTAGCAAACTAATAAGTTTTTTTCATAAGCAGCTATATATATATGAAGAAAGGTGATATATATGTCCATAGATCATTACAGTATTATATCATAAGTATGCACTACAATCAGTTGTATAGAAAAGAATCGAATTTATTGATATACAACTCACTTTTTTCATGAATTTATTATTGAACGTAGGAAAATGAAATAAAACTAATGAATTACAAGTTGAATATAACATACCCTTTTAAGACAAGGATCATCAAATTCATTGTCAGCGCTATCATCGTTACAAGGGTGCCATGTCCTAGCAACTTTACTTGGAATACATATCTTAGAAATTGGTTCTTGACCCACAGTAAGTAGTAATGATATGAACCCTAAAAGCATCAACTCTGGAAAAAAAATTTCAAGAAGAAAAAACATAAAAATCTAACGATATAAAAGGAGAAAAAAATAAAATATTATAAACTTACCCGCTTTGATCTTTTCAAGAGCTTCAAGAAGTGATTTCTTCTGCTTATGTTGTAACCACTATGGAATTTAAGAAAAAACATTAGTTACATATAACATTGATAAATATTTTTCTAATGATGTAGCTATCTAGGAGAGATTGATAGAATACATACATGGCCAATGAGATGAAGTATGTATTCAAGAGCAATAGAAATGGCAAGGATCACAAACACCACCACCGCTACTGCCCATGATGGTGTTACCTTTAAAGATCTCTCTTTTAACTTTACATACACTTCTCCTTTATCCATCTCTCTATCTCTTCTATGTATTTCTCTTTCTCCTTTTGTGTATTGCCTTGTGATTCTATGTATATTTTTATAAGTACCTCTACGTCTCTCTCCTCATTAATGAAGAAGAATTAGTGACGTCCTCTAGAGTTTGGTGTTATGACACTTGATGGAAAGATATTTAGTTGTTAGATGTGTGTTTTAATGAGCATGTCAAAATATCACACATTCCTTAAGGAACCAATAATATCTGTAAAACTATAAAAATTAGGTAATACATTTGTACATAATACGTAGAGTGTAACTACGGAGGTGAGTGAGAGAGAGTGAGACGGTTTAGTTGCGAGCTTATGTATCACATTCAAACCAATGTACAGATGCATGATGCAATTCTCAAAAATTCTAAAGATAATATACGTTATTATATTTATAAAAAAATGGATTATAAAATCAAGAATTGTTTTAAGTTTAATTCGAGTATAATATTCCTATATTGCATATATGTAGTATATCAAATTACATATATGCACCACATCATATTATATGTATATTGTATCGTAATACTACATATGTATAGTATTGACATGTTAATTTTTTTTCTTTTAGATATATCAATATTACATTCAAATTAAAGACAAAAAAATCCATGATTTAATAGTGTAATTTCTTAAAAAAAAGAAAATATTGAAAGTTATACACATTATATATACATACTAAAGACTTTGGTCGGTGGCTACAGTGCCACCGACCCAACAAAACCCTAATCCCCTGCCAATTTCTTATCCATCTTCACACCACCCCTCACCGATGCATCTCCACACCACAACCGCACGTTCACTCCGATGCACATCTCACCGATGCATCTTCCCTCTCCTATTTGCACCGATGCACCCCTCACCGATGCATCTTCACAGCACCCCTCTCCGATTTGCAGGTTCGTTTCCTTCGTATAGCTTTGAGGGTTTTTTATTGGGGATCTAGATGTTTCGCTTCTGGGTTACAGAACAATCATGAGTGAATCATCAAAGGATTACAACCACCACCA
>BJCO01366031.1:0-12421 GCA_018326465.1 Flaveria floridana | reverse complement strand
ACTCCGATGAGCAGCAACACCGATCAGAGATCTACACCTATGAAGCCCCCTGAACTCTGACGGACCAGCCTCACCCCCAATCCACCACTGAACCCCCAACCTAGGTTAAAACTCCGATCCAACACCACCGACGCCACCATGGTCGCCGCCAGCGACCACCACCAAGACAACTCCGACGAGCAGCAACGCCGATCGGAGATCTACACATATAAAGCCTCCTGAACTCCGACGGACCACCCCCACCCCGAATCCACCACTGAACCCCCCATCCTAGGTTAAAAGTCTGATCCGGTGGTGGTTGTTTAAGAGGGGGCGAACGAGTGGCCGGCAGTGGCCGGCGGTGGTGGCCGGCGGTGGAGGTCGATGAATGTCTTCATTATGGAACAGATAGGTGGGTTGGGTGGGTTGGGTGGGTTGGGTTTAAATATTTTGTTTTATAGTAATTACAAAATGGTCCCTTTAATTTGCTAAATAGTAAATTTGTACCCTTTGATGTTAAAAGACTAAAATACCCTTAATTTAACGAAAAAATTAACAGAAATTAGTCTTAATACCTAAAGTCGTTACAAAATTAAGAGCACAATACCCAAAGTTGTTACTAAAAAAGGTTAGTAACCAAACCTGGGAATTGCGCTAAACCACAGTAACTCTTAAGTTTTTTAGATTTTATCAGATTAATTCTTAAAATATTTAACTCTAATCAAATCGATTGTCGTTAAAACAATGTTTTTCAAATAAGGAAGAGGTCTGTAGATATGTAAATAGCTTACAATTGTTGATTTTATTTAAATTCTTCCGGTTTTTTTAAATGCATATAAAATTTTTATACAACATTATTTTTTTATAAATTTTTTGTACAACATTTTTTTTAAATTACACCACAATATCGAGCATTCTATTCTCTTTAATTTGAGTATAGTATCGTTATGCCTTTGTTAAAAATTAACATTTTTTAAATAAACGTCTATGTGTTATGCGTATAACGTGCGTAATTATGAAAATAACTTGCATAATTATTTTTATAACACGGATAATTTTACTTTGCGTAATAATAAATATAACGTGCGTATTATGTACCTTTTATGCGTAATTATGGTGCAGACGAAAATTACACTTTGTATAGTAATTGGCTCTTTTATATATATGAAATGTTTGGAATACAAATTATTGTTTTTGTGTTAAATGTAATAAGTAATCTCAACCCTTGATTTAATGAATTAACGTTTCATATTAAAGATCTAAATAATCACGTAAGGAAGGGGTTGGATGGGTAATTTTGGAATAACCTATAATTGTTGATTTTTATCAAATTCTCCCAATTTTTTTATACGCATGTAACTTTTATACAACATTTTTTAAAAAATAAAATTACACTATAAAATTAAGAATTTTATTCTCTTTAATTTGAGTATAGTATTGACATACTTTTTTTAAATCAATATTTTCTTAAAACGTTTATTTGTTGCGAATATAACTTGCGTGATTATTAACTGCGTAATTATGAAAATAACTTGCATAATTATCATATAACTTGCGCAATTATTAATATAATTTGCGTAATTATCATTTATAACTTGAGTAATTTTAACTTGTTTAATAATGAATATAACTTAAGTAATTATTAATATAATTTGCATAATTATCCAACTTACATTCGTAATTGTGGCGTGAACAAAATTACCCACCTCCAAAAAGACATGTGTCACGTCCTAGTGATTTCGTATGCTTCGCAGGTAAATTATACTTTATATAGTAACTGATTCCTATACACACACACTTAAAGGGTGCATAATTAAACTATATATGTCGTTAGCGTTGAATTGTAAATTTATAATTATCATACTCAAACAATTGTCAGCTCAAATACAATATTATACTACACATTACCGTAATAATTTTTATGAATTTTATGTTAACAGTGTAAAACACAGATGAAAATTCATCTTTCGACGAGCATCTGAATGACTTCATGATTAATATCTCGATCAATTCGAGTTCAATAAACAATTAAGCTTGAAGTAGAAAATATGAAATGTTATACGACTTTGGAGTTTGGATAACATGTCAAAATGGGTAATTTGCTAACAAGGATCAGGACAAGGCATGTGGGGTCTGTTTGACACAACGCCTTTTGATAATTTAGTTGCAAATTTTGTATTACCAAAATATTGATAATGTTATTTAAATAATACATTTTTTTTTTGGAAGATTTGCTTCAGTGGTCGCGACCCGAAGTCGCCCTACAAGCCACGCGAGTTCGAGTCCCCGGATCCCCACTAGGCGTGGGTCTGCCCGTAGGACTTACTGCGATCACGGAGTGTGGGGTAAACCACACGGCTGGCCTCGACTCGGTACTCCCGGGCGGGAACCCCACGGAATGTGGGTAAACCCTCCCCCCTCAGGATAGAACCCGCGACCTTACGGTCACTTGTCCTTATCCCTCATCGAGGTGGCCACCAGGGCAAGCCCTGATGGTTATTATTTAAATAATACATAATCAAATTTAATAATCCAAATTATTTTTATTCGCCGATAATTATTTATACTATTCATTTTGCTAGTAACAATCCCAACTTTTATTTTTATAACCGACAACAATCCTAGTAACATAATTACACACTTGATTTCAACATTATTTCGTTCACAATGATGATTATAAATGAAATAAAAAATGTACAACCTAAATTGAGTCTAAAATGAGTACGAATAGAATGTGAATGTATAATTATGACATTGGGATTGTTGTTGGTAATAAAAATAAAAGTTTGAATTATTATCGGCCAAATCAATAGTATGGATTATTATTAACTAATGGGTAATAGTTTATATTATTAAATTCAATTTAGCTTTAAATAAAAAATAATTAAAAAAGTAGACTTAATCTTTATCAATTTGATTAACACACACATCCCCCCCCCCCCAACACACATATATGCAATTGAAAATTATTATCTTGAAGAAAACAAAAGGAAAAGATGAACTTCTGGTCCTTTCAATATGAAATATACAATAAGCATGTCATGTTGGATGCTTAATGCGTTTGCTATTCATTACTTTAATGTCCTTTTTCTATGAAAATAATTACTTTTCAGAACTTTTAAAATTAGAAAGAAGTGTATAAAATTTTGAATTTAAACATCAAACTATTTGATGATCTTAGGTTAATCTTCAAGCCAAAATAAAAAACTATTAGGTTTTGTTTCTAAATTTCTAAATTATTATTAGTTTAATTTAAATCATTTTTATTCAAAGTAAATCTTAAAATTGCGAATTAGTTGATAAAAAGGTCATTTTGTTAGCCATCAAATTTGATTAATACATACATCTCAAAAAGTATAGACAAATTACCGATAGGACAATTGCTTTTCATCTTTGTTTCACGTAAGTTGGGACCATTGGATAGTGCGATATCATATATTTTAATGATGTATAAATCAATCAACTCTCTGAGCAAAAGATAATTATATGAAGAACTAATTAAATGGTTTTCATAAACATAATTGGCACACAAGGAAGATGTTGAATTACTATAGAAGTCTTGACCTCACCAAACACATCAAATGCAATTAAATCTATATGAAGTTAAGGGCAATGAGTAAGAGTAGTAGCGCAATGTGTTCTCCCCTAGAAACTTAGTGCATGGTCAACAAGAACAAAAATAAGAGCCAGTGGGGAGAAAATGAACAATACCATGAATCATGGGTTATTCATGTGTTGTCTCTTTGATGAGAAACGGTCCCTAAGGGAATGGAAGTGTTTGTAACACCTTAAAGATTTAAGAATCACACCATATACAATCAGTAGAAAGATGTTAAATTAACTGGATAGGATATAGAAGAGATGTTGAGTTAACTAGATTACATTGTCTTACCGAGCTTGACGTGTTATTAGCACTCTAGACTCTAGAGTTAGCGTACGTGCTCACATGAGATGTCACGTGTGACTACCAAAAACAAAATCATGTGCCAATCGGAGCACAACGAGTGATATCATTGTGTTTAGAGTCTTAAAAACTATTTTTCAATCAATTTAAATATTGTTGGACCCCAAGAGTGTTGCTGTGGCTACGACTAGAGTAACTTTTAAATTTGTAGTTAATTAAAGTTTACTAAATGATATAAGTTAAAGAAATTCATCTCTCTTCACATAAAAATAATGATCAAAATTTTTGTTAGATATTTTAGTGTAATTGGATTGACTAATGATCAATGTGATCATAATATCCATCAAACAAGTTAAGAGGTGCGGAGTGCACGCTTGTTTGAGTTTATTATGATCTTCGATATTAAAAACCTTTTAAGGGGTGAATCCTCTAAGCAACGGGGGTCCAGGGGCAGCGCCCCTCGGAGCGAGGTCCAAGGGGCGGCAGCCCTTGGCGGGGTCTAAGGGGCAGAGCTAAATTTATTTTGGTAAACATTGTTTTATCTAAAATGCACTAGAATTTGTTTTTTTTCCAAAATTTCACATGTGAAATTAGATGGTAAAAAGGGTAAATTTGCATAAGAAAAACTGCCGAAGTCAGTTTCCCCATCCTTGAAATATTTTGAATTTGTACAAGATTGGTCTCTCTTCTTCTTCTTCTTCTCTTCTGGTTCACGTTCTTGAAACACACATGAATTCATACTTTAATTTTTAAACTTGAGTTTTATCCGATTGAATATTTGGTGTGAACCCAGATCGTTTTTATCTGAAAGCGAACTTGTGACTCTTAAGTTTTCCAAGTTATTAATCATTTTATTACAATTCCTTTACAATTTTCACTTCCCTATACTTTGTAAATCAAATCAGATTTTATGAATCAGTGTTATATTGTTAATCATTTTCGAATCATTCACAAATCCACGATGTCTACTTTTAACCAAAATAATTCTTTTAAAGAAGAGCTTAAATTACGGGAAATGTCACAATCACAACCAGCCGGCTTCAAAATTGTATTGGAAAAATGAATATAATACATTTATAGCACCTACTTCTTTGTTAAAAACACATATTGAGAGAAGACAAGCGAACCAAAGATGAGTTTGTTGTCAACTCTTGTTGCTTGGTGTGGCACCAATGATGGTGGCTCATCAGCAACACCTACGTCTTCTGTATCGAAGGACAATAAGACTCTTATTGTCGGTTTGGTTCGTGAAAACAAGGTTGGCAGGAGAAACGGGCGGCAGGTGGTTCAATGGCGACCGTCGTTATGTACAATCTCTGAGGAAGATGTAATCAAGAACGAGATGATGCAATTGTATGTGAGGCCATGTAATAAAGGCAAGAAGAATACTGGATTGTCGAGGCATAACTTTAAACCATCTGGTTACAAGAAGGAATTTGTGTACGTTCTTTATTTCCTTCTTTTAGTTTAAGTATGTTCAATTTAATCTATAGTGGAATCGTTTTGTTTAAATCTTTAAATTTTAACTTTTTGGTTTCAGGTTGCGAGATTCATTTGCTATGGTTTCACCCATGCCATCGTCTTATTTATTTTAAATTAATTAGATATAATAGTCAACTCTTTCGTTGTTGTTTACTCATATTTCATGTGTACGGATGGTCTTCATGTTTGGTAAACAGTTGCTTGTATATGTAAATCATTTCACCGGAATCATGACACATTTTAGCTTCCCGGCGTTTTCATTAATCAATGAGGCAATGATTATTAATGATATAATATGTCAAAGGAAAATCCATCTTTTGTTGATTCTTCATATACGTGGTAAGGTTGTAAATCGAGAGCGTCTCGGTGAAGAGCCGACAGACGTAGGGAAAGAGAGGCGGCGATGCAAAAGAAAAAGGTGGCTTCCCAAGGCCAGAGTCCATACACACAAATCGTTTAAAGAACGATAAAATTTTATGAGAAATGTAGGAAAGAAAATGTTAAAAAAACGGCATCTAGCTAGAGGTTTTCACAAGTAAACCGAGAGGAAGCTTGTATATGCTTCTCTTTGTTGCATATAAAATATGTTAATTTGTCAAAGTAACTTTTAAAATAGGTCAAAAACATCTTTTGTTCACACACACTTTAAGATAGTTCTGCTTTATTGATTTTCTGGTTAAATATATTTAATTATACTAATACTAATAATAGTAATTTAAATACGAGTTGAAGATTTTTCAAACGAGGTTCCACCAGTATCGTTTTTAAGCCATGGATTGTTCTAACAATGGGGCATAAACCATATAAACGTATTAATAAATATAATGATCTAAATATATAATTCTGAATTTTTCAGAAAGAAAAGACTTGATCATCTGATTTATAAAGAGTTGTTAAAGATTGTAAAACAAAGTCCCAAGTCAACTTAAACACCAAGCCATCTAGGTATGGTCGCAAACCCTTCTATACGCACCATAATAGAAAACGAAAACAGAGTTGGAACTGATGGATGAATACCAAAAGTCGTCTAAATACGTAAAACTTAAAAACAAATGGCGTGCATCAAATAAGCTTTTACCATCGAGTAAACATCAATTTTCCTGATAAGAAGCTGTCAGAGAAAGTAGTTTTAACTTCAGAAGATTATTGTTTTCTCCCACTCGTCTTTTCTACTTTTCACGGGGTTTCATGTTAGGTAGCAGGCAAGGGAGAACACACTCAGGTTTTTAGTTTCTGCTGGAGTCGGAGTCGTGTGTGAGCCTCGTTTGAGCAGATTCAAGAATCAACAATGCATAACAATCAGTGTCCGTTGATCTGAGATCTAGTAGTGGGTTGGCTGGTTAGCCGAGAAAATGGGATCTTGGCTGGCCCAGGAAACCCTCTCTGGCTGGAGAAACGATCAGTGGCTAATACCTTTGGATCAGAGACTGATTTTGAGAAGGCTTGGGCTAGCTCAACTGCAGAAGCTGCTTTTCCATAACGGGGTCCAACAGGTGGAGCAGGGTCCACAGGTTTGCGCCAGGTTTCAGGTGAAGGTGGTCTTTCTTGTTGCTGCTCAACGTCCCTGCTGCTCTTGCGGTTCTCAGTTCTCCAGTTGCTTCTTCGTTGAGCATCTGGTTTTTCTGCATCTCGCCTATCGATGTTCTTTCCAGTTCTGTGATGGTCAAACAATTCGGGTTTCCCGTTTTGGCGAGAAGTAACTGTTTGGTGCACGGGTAGGTTCTCAGCCCTAGTGATGTCTTTTTTAACCCTACAAAAAGTAAACAAAATACAGGTATTGAATAATTTGTTAAGTAATCTTCTTAAACAAAACAAATAAAGTAAACAGGTACCTATTAGGAGACTGGATAGTGTCATGATTAACAGCAACATCATCAACTCCCCGCTCTTTCAGAACCTGAAACATAACCAGCAATATCACAGATACAAATGTCAAATTAGTCAGATATTTATCTTAATATAAAAATATGAAAGTGCTGTTACTCAAGAAACACCATGCATTACTTCATGAGGCATTTTGGCAAATTATTATTTTATAAAAAAATAAATGAGGTCTTCCTTTTTTTTCTTTTACGTAAATTAGTAAAGTTAATGAATCGATGATTAGACAAGCACAGGTGCAGTCCTTACCAATTCTCGTGGGCGAGCACCACCAAACAAGGTGTTCCTGTAGAGAACGCAACTGTCAGTTGCAAATACGTAACACAACATATGATCAAAGAAAACTATTTATTATGTTACCATATCAAGATTTATTTATAATGATCCACAAATAAAAACTACTTATTCCTCAACCCTTTTTTCCTTATCTTCCAAGCATCATTACTTTTTTGGTAATCTCATTGCACCACCAACTTTACTACAACTCTCACTTTCTAAAAGATCAAAGCTTTTCTACTAACACTTGCAAGTTACATTACCAAGCTTACCAGTTACTCCAAGGCCCCATCCTCACAAGTTACATTTTATCTATTTACAAGTTTGTACTTCTGTTATTTCAAATTGACAGGGACAAACAGAAACTGAAAGAGTCCACCAGCATCAGAGAGTTACTGTTGTCAAACTCCTCAAGAGTTTTGACTCAAAGCTTCAGAACTTTTTTATTGACGAGAACATACGTTTTTCTACTTTTTTTACACACAGCACATGTTTATTGCAAATTTGATGTTTTCTTATCATAAGGGGATTTAACTTGACAAATTTGAAGGAAAAGTAAACTTTAACCTAATGAACGAAGACTGACAGTGGTGAAAGGATAAACCAAGTTGTTAAGATATGTTTCCTTCAGCAGTTGCTAATGCAAAAAGTAAAAGCTAGTTTTATTGAAGAATGATTTATGTAATTTAAACTAGTTTTATAACATTACTGAAACAACCACCATGAGGAGGGACTAAAAAGTAGAGATTGAATATTATTGACGAATGATTGATGTAATTCACACTAGTTTTATAGCATTACTGAAAGGACCATTGTGAGGAAAAAGAACACTAAAGCAAATGAAGAAACCGAGGCCTTAAAGTGAAAAAACAAAAATCAAGGAACCAAACCCTCCACTTAGTTCTATCAACTTACAAGTTCATCATCCAAAACCAATCTTGTGAACACAGTATTACAAAACAATACAAAGTCAGAACACTAAGATTATTTCTGAAGGCTGGAACCACCATAGTTGTTCCTACTTAAAAGATGTTAGTAACTTGACACCCCGCCCCACCCAATAAAAAAACCAAATTTGTAAAATATTATCTCTACTATCTCTTTGATATTTGAAAGTTGTTATAATGGAAAGAGTTATCACATTAGTCAAAAGAATAGACAGTACCTTTCTCTTTCAGTGTTTCTTTCCATTTGGTCAAGAGGCTGTGACCGTGGCTTTAAGTTCAGTCTTAGTTGCTCAGATGCCTGATGGGCACTCTCTGGTCCAGCTAAACCACGAACAGAGGAATTCGCATTTCCATAAAACTCGTTTCCAATAACCGGCTCCTCTGACTGTGGGACAGTCTACAATCAGTAAACCATTACACCAACATATATGATATAACATCAATACATAAAAATCAGAAGTTCAAAAAGATATATATCATCCAAACATCACCATTTAAATTACCTGCTTATGAGATACAAGTGGTTCAATATTGTCAACTGGTTTAGACCTCGGAAGTAACTTCAACCTAGGTCGCTCAGTCACCTCTGACCCACCAAGTGTTACACCACTATGAGGTGGCTGAACTTGAACACCATCAGCGTGAGTAGAAGTTCTAGTCATTGACATCCCATCATTTATGTTCAAACTCCCGACACCAGGAACATCCGTAGAACCATAGGTAAAGGCAGTGTATGCATTTCCCTTAGATTGTATTTTAGTTTCAGGCTCGGGATGTCTAATGACCTCTACATCTATCTGCTTATTTTGATTCGAAAGCCAACGACCGGAAGACACCTTCTCAAGTGCACTTGCATGAGCTAACTTGGTTGCAGCATCAGGAACAGACCACGATGCAGTAACAGGTTCTGATATCCCAACAGCTACTTTCCTAGGACCCCATGCATTTGGGGAGGGCGCACTAACTTTACTTTCAACGCCCACATTCGACTTACTCGAACCCAAAGATCTCCCCTCACTTTTAACAAAAGACCTACCACTACTAACATTAGCTGCTTCACTAAACCTTGCTGCATAAGAGCCACCTGTGCTGCCACCTGGAAACTGAGAAAGAGGGGTGGTTGCAGGTCGAGTGGGTGCATTCCCAGCCAAAGAGTAATCAGATTTTGGCTCCTGGGGAACGGGTATACCACCACGAATATTATCATCACTTACGGTTCGGCGAGGGTTGGAACCCCCATCTAGTGGCTTTCGTTCATCCTCGTCAAAATTGCGCCCAATTTGCACATTTTGAGTGAGAAATGGGGTTTTATCATCATAAGTTCTTACAGCACCAGCTGAACCTGGGCGCAATCTCTGATCCTGTCTACCCATAGGATTTGTCCAGGAAGTATGACGATCTAATCCAGCATGATTCAAAGGCCTCGCCGTTCTATAAGAACCACAAAATAACAAATAATATAAGAAAAAATGAAAACCTTGCTATGTTCTTACTTAGCATTAACGTAAAACAATCAGTTGCTTGAGAGTAAACCTAAGCTGATTTCAGAGAGCAAAGATAATAGTCTATGAATAAAAAGTTAATAGAAAATTGTTGATATTCAATCGATCATGCAAATCTTCAATTGCATTCAATGCTATAAATAATAATCAGCCTATATTCACTAACTGAACAGAAAGTCAGAAACAGACAGATCAATTTTCAAGTTAAAACGCGTCATCGAACATGAAGAGCTGGTCGTTCTCTTTGAGCGGAGAGAATACATCTTGCTACACATAAAAAATAATAATAATCGCAACTTGTACCTAGGGTTTCGAGTTTTCACCGACAGATCTTTTACAAACACAATCAAATCAACAAAATACACAAGCTATCACGCGTAAACATCAGATCTAATCGACGTTCATCCAAATCAGTAAACAAGAACAAACAGATTTGAAATCGAATATGGAAACCGACAATTTTCAATCCAATACTAAAGAGAATGAAATAGATAAAGAAGGAAGGTACTCACACGCCAGGAGCGGAGGGAAGAGGAAGATCAGAAGGGATGGAACCGCCATGGAAGTCCTTGAGAGTCATGGTAGCTTTCTTCTTGGCCATCGTATATGCTAATTGTTGGATAATCGTGATGTGTGTATGAATGAATGTATAGGAAGAAGGTATGGAAATCGTTGTCTCCTCGTTAATAATCTCTCTGCAACACAAATCAAATCTCTCTCAAGGGATTGAGAGAGAGAAGAGAGAGGTTGGTTTGCGTTGGAGTCACGGCTTAATAGTTGCGAAGGTAAGGTACTTGAAGTTTCAGGGATAGTGCTCACTGAGTCGGCATGGTTTAAAGGACTGTTTTGGTAGGGACTAATAAATAGTTAAAGGTATTTAAAGGGAACACCTAATGGATGTTTGGGATTGTTTATTAAAATTAAAAAGTTAAAACTTTTAATTTTTGAAAAACAAATTTTTAAAAGTCAATAGTAAGCAATGTCAAATATTATTCTATATATTAAAAGACAAATCTGATGAATAGTAGATTTGTAAATCTGGTCCATTGATTTTCTTATGGACGGTGGATTTGTTTCTTAACCGACGCGTGGCAAATGTTAACTATTGTGGCATCCTGCATGAAGAGAGACAAAGAAAGAGATAGAACAGACATCCTTTACAACACGTCAACGGCGGAGAAGAGCGAGTTTTCCAGCGATTCGCCACTCACCGAAGTCAGACTCGACATCTAAGGATGCTTTGATGGTAGATTAGGGCAGATCTAATGGCAATTTAGTAGGGTCATCATGAAGGCAGTGACGGATCGGGTGATACATGGTTCCTGTGAAGTGAACGGTGTGAATCTTCGTTTCGGCATCAACCACATCATCCTCTTTATCTACTTGGATTTTTAAACTTCTGCCTAATCGTAGATGTGTTAATGCTGTATATTTCATTTTTTGTAGGTCGATGACTTCTCTGTCATTTGCTCATCCACCTCTCCGCCCTTGAAACCGTCTTCCATGTTCGTTGTCATCGTTAACTGCACCTCCTCCTCCCTTCAACGACACCAATAAGTCTTTATCCTACTTTATTTCCCTGATTTTGAAGTGAGTTTATTTGGTATTTAGGGCTTTATGCGGGTGAACTAACCTCAGAGCCACAGGTTTGTCGAATACGATTTTATAAATGCTTAGGGTTACCGATTGTGATGATTTTACTATATTTTTAAGGGAATCGATCATGTGGTTTTTTGATCTTTGCTATCGCCGAATTAACTTCCATCTTTCATTACCTTTTGGTTCTTCTATACGCAGACGCGACGAACTAACAACTGTTGTAGGGAAAGAGGTGCCATGAAAATGGGATAAAAGAAAATTCTGCTCTAAAGGCCATTGATTTTGGACTTTCTGTGTTCTTCAAGGACAGGCCAGGTATACAGCTCTGTTCTTAGTTAGACCATCTTTAAATGTACATTTCTTTAATGATTCGTGGTAAAATTTATTTGTTAGTGTCTAATGAACAGTTGTATCATAAAAAGTTAAAGTTGCAAAAAATATATACCACTTGATTTTTGAATGGATGAGATATGATCTTGATTTTAAATCCTTCATTAAACGTGTGACCATGTAATGTATATAGTACCCATATAAGCAGGTTAATTCTTTAAACTGTTTTAGTCGTTGATTAAAAAATGATGGTTGGTTGACCAAGCCAAACTCGTCTATGTATCGAATGACCCAATTAAAGATTTTGCAATAATGTATTATTTCATATCATTTAACTGTGTAGGATTATATCATATAAGGATTCATATTATTCCCTTAGGATTGGTACCATTTCACACTAAAAAAGACTTGAGTTGTGTTCACATGCATTGCAAGTATAAGACACATAGACAACTACACCGAATGCAAAAAGAAGCTACAACCAAGCAGATAAAAGATCTCATTCCAAAACCACGGCTGCT
>BJCO01366029.1:0-17225 GCA_018326465.1 Flaveria floridana | reverse complement strand
GTTTTGAAGAAAAATCAAGAAGAACGCTGAATTCAAGGTAAAAATTCAAAGTTTTAAGTGTTCTAGTTGGGATTTAGCCTCGGTTATATGCTTAGGTGTTTGTGTGTGTGTTTGGGTGTGTGTGTTTGGTGGGTTTCTAGGTGTTTGAACTCATTGCATATGGGTTTGAAGGAAGACACACTCAAAGTTGCATTAGGTGAGTTCTAGAACCCCTATTTTACATGTTTTAACTGATTTTGGGGTTGAAAATGCATGTATGTATGTTTTTATAAAAAATGGGTATGTATACCCGCAAGTATGTGCGAATGTGTATGTGGGTGGGTGTATATCTTGGGGGATTTATGGTTATGATGATGTTGTGTATGTGTTTCTAATGCTTAAAATGTAAGAACAAAGCTTAAAACATGTTAGAATTAGAATTAGGATAGAATTATAAGGAGGGTAGTTAAAGTTAGTTGTCATGCGCCTAAGTCCCACGCGCCAGAAACTCATGCGCCCAAATAGTATCCATAAGCCTAGAATTAGGCTGAATTTGGCTAAGTGTCCATGCACTTAAATTGCTCATGTGCCCAAGCACTCATGCGCCTGCATACTGCCCATGCGCCTAGAATGTTGCCAGAAATAACCAAGTGTTGGTCATGCACCTAGGTTGCTCATGCGCCCAGGCACTCATGCGCCTGCATAGTGCCCATGCGCCAAGAATGTTGCGTGAAATGACCAAGTGTTGGCCATGTACGCAAAGAGGGCCCATGCGCCTAAAAGTATCCCATGCGCCTAAGTGTTCCCATGCGCCTAGAAGGCCATGCGCCTGCATAGTGCTCATGCACCTAAGACTTAGAAATATTTTTTCTGATTTTTTTTGCTGGAAGTGCATACCAAATATACGATTTAAATGACCAAAATTTTAATAGGTTTTAACAGGAAGATTGATTTTTCCAAACCGGGGCGGTGCCCCTTGGACCCCACTAGGGGTTGCTACCCCTTGGACCCCGCTGTCAGGGGCGGCCGCCCCCGAACCCCCTCTGTTCCGTAGAGGGTCGGTAATGTTCTATGATGACTTGTACCTGCTGTGCATGTGCTTGTGTATGTGAATGAATGATGCATGATGTATGTTATGTATGATTATGTACGACAAGGTTGTTCCTACATGTTATATGTTTTCTTATGTTCCTTATTATGTATTATTCCGTGACCCACGTATTATGAGTACGAAATGAACGTTAAGTATTATGTAACGTAGACCGGAAGTTAATGTTAATGATATGTGGAACATAAAGAAAGAATGAATGCATGCATTAATGAACGAACGACGGTAAGAAAGTCTTTCAAGCAATGTATAGAGGTTCACATGCAATGAAGGGTGTTAGCTCAACTGTGTGTGGTTTAGCTACTCCGGAAGGATGCACACTGGGGTCTAATCCTTGTGATTGACCATACGTATGGGATTTTGCCGCTTACCCCGGTACTGTGGTCAGGCAACCGGGCACAATGTATAGGAGTCTATTTATAGACTTCGTCCTAGTATCCGCTTTACGCATGACGGTGGGGTATAGAACATGGAATTGGTCCGAATGAATTCACCCCAGTACTATGGCTAGGCCACAGGGCACAATGTATGGGAGTCTATTTATAGACTTCGGCCCAGTACCCACTTTATGCATGATGGTGGGGTATAGCCCATGGCATTGGCCCGGAAAGTGGGGAAGATAAAGTTCATGTACGTAAAATATGGCAAGGAAGATCACGAATGATAACGATGACGTACGATGATGAATGAACGAAAGTTAATGAATGATGATGAAGATAATAATAAGATTATCTATTTGTACGTATGATGTATGAGCACATATGAAAGTAAAGAACGGTTTTGAATGTTAATTGATATAAAACTAGAACTCACTCAGTAATACTGACTTTTATGCATTTTCCAGTTGGTAGGTGATTGTTGCTGACGATGGCACGAGACAGCTACTTGGCATTTTTTTTGGGATGGCATTTATTTGTATAATAATGATGCTTTTGTGTTGTAATGTAAATTATGATATTTTGTAACAGTTAACTACATTGTATTATTTTGCAAAAGCGTTCATTAATATATGAAATGGTTTTAATTAATTTCCGCTGCAATGTTTTAAATAAATGTATGGGTTATGTGCGATGAATGACCAACTGTGAGGTGCCTGGGAACGGGGCCTTACACCATAGCTTCTACCACGGGACTACGGTTTGCAAGTTACTAACACTCCTATTTTTGTTTATAATTCTGCTGCCATAGCTGTCACTAAAAATCCGGTACAACATCCTAAAACTAAACACATTGGCATAAAGTATCACTTCATATGTGAATGTTTTGAAAAACATTTATTCGATGTGATTAAAATTAACAATGATTTTCGGTGCGCCGACCTCTATACAAAACTATTTGACAAACCAAGATTTTATTATCTATTAGAGGTTAACGGCGTCAAAAAGAAAGAAAGCTTCTGTATGTACCCAAGATTCCTCCAGATGATTATCAATGAGAAGCTTCCAAACCTGGCCAAGAACAAGGATGATGAGGTCATTCTAGAGGTGATGGATGATACAACACTGGGCAGGATGAAGGTGTACCAGGGAAAGCCACAGAAGCCCCTAGTTTGACGTCTATTTGGGCATCTGGCTAAAGCAGATTTTGTTGTACCTAAAGGAAGGAGGTGGCGCCATGTTTATAGTGATTCTGAGGTTGAAGATGTTGTGGTTCCTGATGAAGATCAGGATAATGATGATGATGATGACCATAATGATGGTCAAGGTGGTGGTGATGGCTCCTCTGCTGCTGGGGGTTCTGAGAAGGATGCCATCAACCCTGATGTCCCCATCATGGAGAACATCCAGAATTTTGAATTAGAAGAGGAAGAAGCTGATTCTGAGGAGGAACCTCAAGTCATGAAGGTTGGAGGGAGATGGGTGGCCACTGACAAAGGCAAGGAGACTGTTGGTGTATAACAAACTAAGTCAGCTGGAGCGGATACAGAGGAGGCTGATCCTTCCTACCCTCCTAATTAGCCTACCTCATAGGGAAAGGATGTCACGTCTCCCTCTGGCTCAAGGAAGAAGAGGATGGCCAGGCCTTCCCATAAAAGGGTAAGCGCCCGAGGGTAGTGCTTCAGAGCTTATCTTTGCCCTCCCAACCCTCTACTGCTGCACCTAGTGCCACTACCAACATCTCACTCCCCACTACACAGATACCTAGACCAGCCTCACCCAAAAGAACCACAATCAGTACTCCCCAAACCTTACCCATTACCACACCTGTATATACATCCTCCACCGCCAACCCATCCACCTCCCAAGCCGGTACCTCAACCCAGCAACCTTCTCCTTCTCAGAGATCCCCTCTACACACAGTGGGTCTGGAGGAACAATTTGCCAGCCTCAACAGGTTAGTGCTCAAGCTATTGGCAGCTGATGATCTGAAGACTGCTCAGATTAACCATCTGATGTCAGTGAATGTAGCACAAGCCAGCAAATTGCCAAACAGACTAAGAAGAACGAAGCCCTTGAGCGTGCTTTAGTTCGAGCTCATAAGGCCCTTCAAGCTCAGAATGAGCTTGTGTTGGCATCCACCAAGAAGATTGAGGATCTAGAGAAGAAGAATAAGAAGATTATACTGAGATTGAAAGGGAGGAAGGAGGATCCCTTGACGATAAAAGGTGATGGAGATGATGATGATGACGACTCGAGTGATGATGAGTCTGATGATGATGATAATGAGGTTGATGTGAAGGAACTGTTGAGGAGAAAAAGAAGGATGACAATGATGACGAACCTCAAAGTAAAGGTAAAGCTCCAACTTCATTGCAATCGGATAGGGAGAGAAGAACTAAAAGAAATCAAGATCAGGGAGTTTCATCCTCTGCACCTCAAGATAAAATCATCAAGAAACGGATCAATCAGATAAATCTCACCAGATCGATGAACACGATGTTGCACCCCTTCAGCAAATCAAGACCCAGTTCACTATGAAGAAGAAGGGGAGATAATTCATGACTTATCAGATGAGTAGATAGCAGAAATATTCAGGCTCAACCCCGATGAGATCATCAGAGATGCAACAGAGGTAGACATTATCAGTGATGAAGAACTACACGGTGTAGATGAGGTGGAGATTGAGGATGTCACGTCTGATTATTATGCTAAGTACCTAAATGACGATGGTGTTGCCGTACCGAACTTAGGCAAAATGTTTGATAGTGAAAGCTTTGACAAGATAAATGAGAAGGTCACTAAGAAAGAATATACAGAAAAGGCCGCTCAAGCTGAGGATGTTGATGTTGAACAAAGAAAAGCTGAATGGGCTATGTGTCTAGCTGAAATGAGGAACCAGCGTGCACGACCAAAGGAAAATGCCTACATGAATCTATACAAAGTCAAAAGGCATCAGAAGGTATTGGGAAAGATAATCGGATAGGCTTATTCTGAAGACTTGAATGTTTATGCTGTGAAAAGCGAGAAGGGAATAGAGTACTTCAGACATCCTCATGATATGAAGACTCTAACTGGTTTTGAGCTGAACAGACTGGCAGGTTTATACCTCCTGTATGCTAACTTGAGAAAGATATCAGGATGGCTTGAAAGAGCTTTAAAGACAGAATATCTTACTAAGTGGGTGAACTTCAAACCTCAACAGCTAAGGAGGTTTCTGAGCAAAACGGATATAGATCCCATTTCAGGTAGACCAAAAGTTGTTCTGAAATGGATACCACCAAGGATAATGACAAAGATTCCCTTGAAGAAAATGCCATAGAAATTCATGTCTCACTTCAAGTGGTGGTATTACGACTGGAGGACAGGCGAAGCCGTGATTGTACTGGATAGAGATGAAAAGATTGAGACTATCAGGGTGTTTGACCCGATGTGGCTTACCAACTTGTCTGAGGATGATGTATATTATACAAGTGACCACTATTATATGACACTCTGGCTAACCAACTATTCTATGATTTTTACCAGCATGTCATCAGATTATGCTTCACGTTTGAAATACCTAATGGGGTCACAAAAGAAGAAAAACTGAAGAAGTTTGTTGAGTGTGTGAAGAATGTTAGACATTTGAGAGACGTAGGTCCAAGGGGGAGTTTGTTGATACATGATGTCTCTAATTCATTGTACTTTAATGTTTATGTCTTTCATTCTTACATATGTGTAATACAATAGTTTTATAATGAAATGATACGTGTTTGAATGTCTATTTACTATTGAATGCTTAGTGTTCTTATAGTGTTTATGAATACACGTTTACGTGAATATTATATATGGGTTGGTAGTAGTTATACATAGTTCTGAGTTAATAATGATTCAGGAATGTGTTTGACTTAGTCTTATGGTTATTCATGCTAATGAACCATGCTTATTGATCAGTCGCACGACTAAACTAGGTGATTGGGTCAGTCGCACGACTGAGTCATGAGACTGGCTTAGTCGCACGATTGGACCGAGTGTATGGTTCAATCGTGCGCATGAACAAATCGTATGGTTCAGTCGCACACCTGAACCATGCTAATGGATCAGTCGTACGACTGGATACTACAACCTATAAATATCACTTAATTCATGGGCAAACAAAAAGACTTTGAATTATTCCATACCCTAGCCGTCCAGAGAATTCTATCACGTCCATCCAAGTTCATAGTTCGTTCCGGATCGTTTTCTTATCAATTCTTAACATTGGTATATCGTTAGATTGATCCGAGTTTCGTTCTCACTGATTGGATCCCCAATCAAATAGGATTCCGCACTATTTGATTAGGTTACACGTTGAATTAGTTAGTACTCCATACGTACACAGTCCTAATAGGTATAGGACGCCCACATGCTGGGGAGACATTGGGCAGAAGGAGTTGGGAGATATCGAGGTGATCGAGGCTATGACGAAAAAGTTAAAAAATATCAAAGCTTTCATGAAGGCAGCAAAGGATAGACAGAAGTCGTATGCCGACAAAAGGCGTAGACCGATTGAGTTCAACGTGGGTGAAAGAGTCATGTTGAAAGTCTCACCTTAAAAGGGAAGCATCCTGTAACAGCCCTCCTCGACCCCAACATGAGTTAAGGATTTATGCCAAATATTTAAGTAGGCGTTTGTCTATGTCATGCGCCTGAACAATGCCCATGCGCCTGAACAGTGCCCATCTGCCTGAACAGTACCCATGCGCCTGGACAGTGCCCATGCGCCTGGACACTGCCCATGCGCCAACTCCCGGGCATCCCAGCAGTGCTCATGCGCCTTAACAGTTGTCATGTGCCAAAGTTGAAAACCTGCTTAAAAACAACTTAGAAACATCATAATAATCTAGTTTGAAAGTTATAAAAAGATTTGTGGACGTTTATGTACAATCAATAATGGCTATACATGTCCAAATGATGTAAAACACTCTTTAAAAGCAACAACTATGCCATACATGTATAACCTTTGAGATAATCTATAATTTCAGTAGTTTAGTGCTGGTAAATTAGTGATGATGGCTGAAAATGTCAAAAGAATGGTATAGTAGGCAAAACAAGTTATTCGGTGACCCGAAAAGTGGAGATAATTCAAGACATTATTCATAACATGAAAAACTTAGAACTTAAAACTTTCAGGACCTAGAATAATCATTTTTCTGCTAAAAACCGAATTTGGTAATTTATTGGGCTAAAATGTGATTTTTATCTAATTATTCAACAAAAGTAGCTTAAACCGAGAGGATTTTTGGATAAAATCTTGGAAATAAAACAAGGAGCCTAAAAATCTATAAAAGTCATATTATTCAGTAAGATAAAGACTCTAAATTTAGATTTTGTTTGAAATTAAAAGATATAAAACTAGACGTTTGAAATTGTCGGTTTTACCGTAACTGGTAATTAAAATTTTGTGTTTTAAACTCCACCAACTTACTTCTGGAAGTTTGGAGTTTAAACATGTTATAAAAACCTTAAGAAATTAATAAGGGCTATATTTTGTCAAGAATTGCAAAGAAAGCAAACCTTAGGGTAGAAGTTGTAAATTTTGTAAACTCGAGGGACCAAAGTGTAAAATCCATAATATGACCAAAATATCAGTTAATATATAACTGGGAACTTTTAGTAAACTTATTCATACATTTTCAAATTCATAAGAAACTTATAACTTATCATTCATGTGTTGAAAACCCTAACTTTCTTAAAAATGAAACTTTTGACGCAAACTTCTAAGAAACCAAGCCACGTGAACTTGTAACCATAAAATAAACGTACTTACACTCTCAATAGCCTAAGAACATTTAGCTTATTACTTGAATCTTGATGATTAGGGTGCTAGGATTTGAATCTTGTTGTTATTTGAAGAACTGTTGATTCTAAGGTGAGTTCTAGTGTTCCCTTTTTAGTACTGTTTTGGGATGAAGCATGCTCTTTTTGAACTGAAACTATTACTATGCTATTTTATGATGCTTATATGTTGTGGATAATGTTGATACCTACTTATACTCTTATCACTATCATTAATTCTTTTATGAACCGCATATGGGTAGATTTACTTGGGGAATCCCCCACACACAGTGCCTTCCGTATAGGAAGGGTACCCCACTGAGATCCTGAGGGATCGTCTGTGTCATGTGAAGGTTTTTATAAGATACTATGGTGAACCATCCAGCAGGTATGGTGCATTGTTTTGAGGCTTAGTTCTCCCTATGGGTTAACCGGTACAAACTTAACTTTAGACGAGGTTAGCCGGGACTGAGTGCAGGGTTGATTATCACCCCACAACAGTGATTTTTATGATTTTAGAAACAACTTTTGGATTTTTCAAAGAATATTTTTCTTACAAACTATAAGCACTTTAAGTTAACCACTTTATAGTTGACACAAAAATCTTTTTGAGAATGTTTCAGGTAATCCTTAATGGAAGCCTAGCTTGGTTAGAAGACTTATGGATGACCTAGCACCATGACCCCATGGCATTATTTGACTGAACATTAGGGATAGGGGTGCACGTGTTATCACTCATCCTCGCCAGAGTGCTAGACCATGACCTTCCGTTTCCTTGAGGATGCCTCCTCCACCTCCTCCTGCGACGGCTCCAGCACCAGCACCTCCTGTGATAGACCCGCCTAGACGCCAACCTCATGATGAGTACTAGATGCCACCTAGGCTTAGTATGTATGACAGCCCGAGTGTACTCGCTGGAGACCCCTACTCCCAATCTAGCTGTCGGGCTAGTGATTTTGGTCCATCGAAGCCTACGCTGAGTGATATATTTAGGACCATCCAGAGGCATGAGCTGACTCTTCAGCATGCCATGTGGACCTCTCAGTCCGCCCAGTTCCAGGCAATGATGGCGTATCACAGTGTTCAACGCCCGGAGCAAGAGCAAATGAAGAAGAGTTCAGACTGGTTTAGATGGGTGAAGAAGAAGTGGCAGTGATGATGCAGCCATTAATGACTGCTTGGCAGTAGGCTTCGAAGCTATTTGAAGAAACTACTTTATCTATTTATTTTAGAAACTATTATTATTTATGGGGGGTGATGGCACCTTCCAATTTGTGAAATTATGACACTACTACTATGATGTTTGGTTGACACTATGTTTAAACTATTTGTGAAACTATTATTTTATGATGCTTACTTTTGCAACATGAATCAATTTTTCGGACTATGCTAACCCATGTGTTGAGAAAATTAATTTTGTTGCTCCGTGGGTAGTTAACTTCATGTTCTATGAATGAAACAACTACGCATGACTTGTTGTAAATAACAAGTGTTCTCACGTCTGTGGTGATCATAACTAATAGGAGTAAATTCGATATAATGGAATACTTGAAACCAAATGTATGAGATGCTAAATAAGTTTATCTATGATGACACCAGAATGCCGCCTAGACGAGGAGTTCGCATTGGATGAAGGGGAGGTACCCGAGGTAGAAATGAGGAAGCTAGACAAACTGGAACCCAAGGTAGAAACCAACCACCTACCCCACCTCAAACTCCACATGGAAAGAATGTCAACCAAGAGAATGATAAGAGGATTGCTAACTTAGTAGCTCAACAAATTTCCAATGTCATATCAATAATAATCACCCAGATCAATGCAAATCGGGGAAATACAACAACAAATAATGGAACCAAGAATGATGAAGGCAATAATGATGACACTGAAGGGATAACAAACGGATGTTCTTACAAGACATTCATGGCCTGCAAATAGAAAGACTTCTATGGCATTGAGGATGCAATAGAGACTTACAAATGGCTAGATGAGATCGAGGATGTGTTAGATATTAGTGAGTGCAAGCTTGAGCACATGGTAAGGTTTGCTTCATAATCGATTGAAGGACCATCACTTGAATGGTGTAAAACCATCATTCAGCCTCGAGGCAGGAATGTTGTTGGCCGGATGAACTGGTCTAAGTTTAGGGAGCTAATTACCAACAAATACTGCCCGATCAACCAACTAGAGAAGCTTGAGGCTGAATTCCTAAGCTTAGAGATGAAAGGCCCAAACTATATGGAGTACATCAACCGTTTCCTGGCCTTGTTCAGACTAGTGCCACACCTAGTGATACCATAAGCCAAGGGTGTAGCCCGCTTCATCTGCGGATAACATCCTAGGGTTTGACGCATGGTCTGGTCTTCCAAGCCTATAACCCTACAAGCTGCGGTTGATTTCACTACTAGTATGACTGATGACCTAGTTAGAGCTGATTGGACTGAGCAGGCAAAAACCTAGGATAAGAGGAAGGCGGTGGATGACAAAAGGAAGTGGTTTGATGCGAGGAAGATGGTTGGCATTAGTAGCAGCTCAAGCAAGAGATCTGGAGAAAATGTAAGGCGTAATAATCATGGTGGAAAGGCTTGGAGATTATACTTCGGCACCAGTCCTTTTTGTAACAAGTGCAAACTACACCATCAAAGGGAGTGCAACCCCGTGCCTTGTTTTTGGTGTAAAAGAACTGGCCATCTGATTAAGGACTGTACTTATGAACCTGGAAAGCAATGTTATGACTGTGGAGATCCAAGACATATGAGAAACAAATGGCCCAAGCTAGAAAGAGACAAAGACACCACACCTAACAAACCCAAGGGAAGAGCGTTCGTGATGGATGCGAACGATACTCATAAGGAACCCGATGTGGTTAACGGTACATTTCTCATAAACAACCATCCTGCTACCGTTCTATTTGATGCTAGAGCGACTGCTAGTTTTGTTTGTACTACCTTTAGGCCTTTGATTGATTTGGCAACCCGCACTTTAATTGATACATTTACCGTAGAATTGGATGACGGTAAGATAATAAAAACTAACGAAATTGTCAAATATTGCAAAATGGTCCTAGAGGGTAATCCTTTTTAATATAGATTTAATACCTATTTAATTAGGAGGTTTTGATGTGGTCATAGGAATGGATTGGTTGGGTAGGAATAGGGCTGAAATCGTGTGTGATGAGCGGTTGCTAAAGATACCTTTGGCCAATGAGGAGATGTTACTAGTAATGGCGAGAGAAACCACCCACTGTGCCCTATGATATCCCACATAAAGGCTACCAAGAGCCTCAAGAAAGGACACATAGCATTCATAAGGTATGTGATGTAAGTGAAAGGGGAACAGAAGATTAAAGATATACTCGTGGTGTCTGAGCACTTGGAAGTATTTCCAAAAGACATACCAGAACTCCCTTTAACCCGACAAGTTTAATTCCAGATAGATTTAGTACCTGGTGTCGTGCTGATAGCAAAAGCACCTTATCGACTCGCGTGTGCTCGAGATGAAGGAACTGATGCTACAAATCCAAGAATTGCTTGATAAGGGGTTTATACGACCAAGTGTTTCACCGTGGGGTGCTTCAGTACAAAAAGAAGGATGGAACCCTATAAATGTGCATCGACTACTGGGAATTGAACAAGCTTACCATATAGAACCGATATCCTCTTCCTAGAATTGACGACTTATTCGATAAATTGCAAGGAGCTAGCTATTTCTCTAAGATAGACTTGTAATAAGGATACCACCAACTGAAGATAAAGGAAGAAGACATCCCCAAGATAGCCTTCAGAACTAGATACGGGCACTATGAGTACCTAGTCGTGCCCTTCGGACTGACTAACACACCAGCGGCATTTATGGATCTCATGAACCGTGTGTGCCACCCATACCTAGATAAATTCATGATCGTGTTTATTAATGATATCTTAATCTACTCATGAAGCAAAGAAGAACATGAGAAGCATCTCCGATTAATCCTTGAACTACTCATGATCGAGCAACTATATGCAAAATTCTCCAAATGCGAGTCTTGGGAGCATGAAATCCAGTTTCTTGGGAACATAGTGAATAAGGATGAAATCCAGGTGGATCCCACAAAAATAGAGGCTATAAAGAATTGGAAGATCCCTGAAACTCCTACCGAGTTCAGACAATTCCTTGGTTTGGCCGGTTATTACAAGAGGTTTATTAAGGACTTCACACGAATTGTGCAGCCACAAACTGTTATAACCAAGAAGGATTCAAATTTTATATGGAGAGATGATCAGAATAGAGCACTCGAATTGCTTAAGGAAAAACTATGCAGCGCACCTATCCTTGCCCTACCGGAAGGAGCTGATGAGTTCGTAGTCTATTATGACGCCTCGCGTCAAGGATTTGGTTGTGTGTTAGTGCAACGGGAAAAGGTAATTGCTTACGCGTCCAGATTGATGAATGAGCATGAAAGGAATTACACGACACACGATTTGGAATTGGGGTCCGTAGTATTTGCACTCAAAATGTGGAGGCACTACCTTTATGGTACTAAGTTTGTTATTTACACTGATCACAAAAGCCTGCAGCAGATCCTAGATCAGAAAATGTTGAACATGCGCCAGAGGAGATGGGTAGAATTACTAAGGGATTACGAATGCGAGATCCACTACCATCCAGGAAAGGCAAATGTAGTGGCAGATGCCCTGAGTAGAAAGGAAAGGGAAAAACCCTTCGTGTTCATGCCCTGAGGATGAGTGTGTACACTAGCCTCGTTAATAGATTAAAGAGGCAAAGACAAAAGCTCTTAAAGAAGATAAACTAACGGAAGAGATGTTAACACGGATGGAGAAGCCTTTGGAAGCGGACAACGATGGCTTACACAAATATGAAGGAAGAATGTAGGTACCTAACCATGGTGGAATTAGAGATATAATTTTGGACAAAGCACACAAATCTAGATATTCGGTTCACCTAGAAAGTGATAAGATGTATCAAGGCTTGAAGATACTTTTCTGGTGTCCCGGATTAAAGAAATCTATTACCACCTATATGGGGAAATGTCTGACGTGTGCAATGGTAAAGGATGAAATCTAAAATCCTTTAGGAACCCTCCAACAACCTGAGATCGAATAATGGTAATGGGATAACGTCACAATGCATTTTGTCATGAAATTACCAAGGACGTCTCGTGGTCATGATACTATTTGGGTAATCATGGACAGGGTTACAAAATCAGCCCATTTCTTAACAATTTGAGAGGACTACGATTTTTCAAAGTTAGCCCGAATATACATTGACGAAATAGTAACTCGGCATGGAGTGCCCCTCTCGATTATCTCAGACCGTGATAGTCGCATCACGTCACGATTTTGGAGGTCTCTCCAACAGGCTCTGGGGACCCGTCTTGATTTAAGCACCGCGTATCACCCTCAAACCGACGGGCAAAGTGAAAGAACCATTCAGACTTTGGAGGACATGCAGACAGCTTGCGTGATTGACTTTGGTGGAAGCCGGGATAACCACCTTCCCCTAGTGGAGTTCATCTATAATAATAGTAACCACGCAAGCATAAAAGCAACCCCGTATGAGGCTCTATATGACAGGAAATGTCGATCACCGTTAAGTTGGAATGAGATAGGTAATAGCTAAGTGATGGGACCCGACATCATAATAGAAACCGTAGATAAAATAATTAAGATTAAGGAGTGACTGAGAACAACTAAAGATCGTCAAAAGAAATATACTGATAGAAGATGAAAACCCCTGGAATTCAAAGTAGGTGATAAAGTAATGCTAAAAGTCACACCATGGAAGGGAGCCATAATATTTGGCAAGAAGGGAAAAGTAAGCCCAAGATATATTGGACCTTTTGAAAATATTGGCAGGAGTTGGCCCGGTAGCTTATCAGCTAAGGCTACCTCAAAAGTTGAGTTACATACATAACACTTTTCATGTGTCTAATATGAAGAAGTGTTTGGTAGACAAGACCATGGAATTACAATTTAAGGAAGCCAATATCAATGACAAGTTGAACTTTATGGAGGAGCACATGGAGATTATCGATCGACTGGTCCAGAAACTTAGGCGAAGCCACATATCCAAGGTAAAAGTAAGATGGAACTCTGGGCGAGGACCGGAGTTCACTTTGGAACGAGAAGATAAGATGAGAAAGGAGTATCCGCACCTTTTCAAAACTACTCATGCAAAAGCTAATTGAAGCTAAACTTTCGAGATGAAATTTCCTAAATGGTGGGAGAATGTAACAAAACCTCTTCGACCCCGATGTGAGTTAAGGACTTATGCCAAATATTTAAGTAGGCATTTGTCTAAGTCATGCGCCTGAATAGTGCCCATACGCCTGAACAGTTCCATGCACCTGCAAAGTGCCCATGCGCTGGACAGTGCCCATGCGCCCAAGTCCTGGGTGTCCCGGCAGTGCTCATGCGCCCTAACAGTTGTCATGCGCCTAAGTCTCAGGCGTCCCAACAGTGGTCATTCGCCTGAAGAGTTGTCATGCACCTAAGATTTTTACACTATGCACATGTAAATATTCAACTTTTGGGAGATTTCATCATCTATTATCATTCATTATCGAATATTAGACAGTTCCATATCCTAAGTTTAATTTAATCAAGCATGGTTATCATATATGTTACATGTTTTACTGCCTTGGAAAATTCCACCTTGTCTTGCCTTAGTCTGTAAATTATCAAGTGACTTTGAGGATACAAAAATGACTAAAATACCCTACCAACTACACATTAGAACATTAGTTCAAGCATTGAAGGGTAATCAACATTTGTTAATGTCAACCGCATTGACAAATGTGGATGGGACGCCTCCATCCGCATTTGTCCTAAGTCATCTGCATTTCCCCTATAACATCCGCATTTCTAAATACGGAAGAACAAGTGTTGGCCGCATTTGTCCCTAATTCATCCGCATTAATAGCCTATAGTTAGGCTTTTCCCCTATTTCCTTCACCTGCATCACACCTTGAACATGTGAGTTCTTCCAACATGTTCAACCTCTTATATATACATATACGTATAAGAACACAAAGTAATACTTGTAAGTGTGTGTGCCTACACACTCTCGGCCATTTATATATACATATACGTATAAGAACGCAAAGTAATACTCCCAAAATCTATAACTACGAATAATCACCAACAATTTTTATAAAAGTAATACACACATCAACCACTACCTCTCGGCCGCCCCTTAACCACCAACCACCATCCTCCCTTGGAACCCACAAACCCACTTACACACTCCACCTATCTACTTTTTTCCCATACATGAAAAATTTCAAATCACTCTCTCCCTCTTTCTCTCTGATTCTCTCTCGATCGAACACACACACCCATACTTTTCCTCTTTCAATTTTTCTAACAACATTCTCGAAGAACAAGAAGCTCTAGCCTTAGTCGAGGATCATCAGCTCATTCGAGCCCTCTAACATTCTCAAACATCGCTAAATATAAAAAATGTAAGTGTCATTTTATTCCTATGTACTATATCCTAAAGTATTCATCTTCATCCTACTTCAAACCATATTCCTATTGTTCTAATAGAAAGTTGTACCTGAGTCTCATCCCTGTTGAACTCCTAATCTCCGTTTGAGGTAAACCTTCTTGAATGATTGGTTAATCTAGACTCGGTGCATTATATTTCACCTTGAAAACCCACTTTTTATGTGTTTCATCACCATCTACCCATTTGTTTTGAAAACCCTCCCAGCCAGAGTTGAAAACCTGCTTAAAAACAACTTATGAACGTTTGAAAGTTATAAAGAGATTTGGGGATGTTTATGTACAATCAATAATGGATACACATGTGCAAATGATGTAAAATACTCTTTAAAAGCAACAACTATGCCATACATGTATAACCTATGAGATAATCTATAATTTCAGTAATTTAATGATGGTAAATGTTGGTAAATTGGTGATGATGGCTGAAAATGTTAAAAGAATGTTATGGTAGGCAAAACAAGCTTATTCGGTGATCCGAAAAGTGAAAATAATTCAAGAGATTATTCATAACATGAAAAACTTAGAACTTAAAAGTTCCAGACCCTAGAATAATTATTTTTGTGCTAAAACCCGAATTTGGTGATTTATTGGTCTAAAATATGATTTTTATCTAATTATTTAACAAAAGTAGCTTAAATCGAGAGGATTTTTGGATTAAATCTTGGAAATAAAACGAGGAGCCTAAAAATCTATAAAAGTGATATTATTTGAGTAAGATAGAGACTCTAAATTTAGATTTTGGTTGAAATTAAAAGATATAAAACTAGACGTTTGAAATTGTCGGTTTTACCGTAATCGGTAATTAAAAATTTGTGTTTTAAACTCCACCATCTTAGTTCTAGAAGTTTGGATTTTAAACAGGTCCAAATAAGTTATAAAAACCTTAAGAAACTAATAAGGGTTATATAGGGTCAAGAATAGCAAAGAAAGCAAACTTTAGGGTAAAAATTGTAAATTTTGGAAACTTGAGGGACCAAAGTGTAAAATCCATAATATGACCAAAATTTCAGTTAGTATAAAACTGGGAACTTTTGCTAAACCTATTTCTACATTTTCAAATTCATAAGAAGCTTATAACTTATCATTCATGTTTTGAAAACTCTAACTTTCTTAAAAAGAAAACTTTTGATGAAAACTTCTAAGAAACCAAGCCACGTAAAGTTGTAACCATAGTAGTACTATAATTTTCGGACCCTAAAGTCCTATAATAGTCTTCCTCTAGTCCAAATGTCACTTTCCAGTCCCAGTCAAAACGGGCAAGCTGATAGCTAGCTGAGAGGATTCAAGATAGGATTGTTGAGGAGTTAATACAAAGAAGAAGACAAAGGCAAACAGACAATGTCATTGGTCACCTAGATTTTGAGGTGGACCCAAAGATTAGCTTCAAAGGGGAAACCTGGGCTGAAGGCCTAGTGATAGACCTTATGAACCTTGTTATAGGAACTACTTCAATATCCTCTACCCTTAGTGAGGCACCAGCTGGTGAACGTGCTTCACAACCTCTCTCTGGCTACAGCTCAAGTGCTAAACCAAGCAATAAAAGCCAAATCTCACCTTGAGTCACCAAGGCCTGTGAGTGACAAAGGGAAAAGGAAACTAACTCTTGAGGAGATTGAGGAGGAGGAAAGCGAGAATAAGAATAAGCTAAGGGGAGAGAGTTCAAGTGGCTCCCCAGGCCTCATGGAATCTACAATCAGAGTTGCCCCAATGCCAAACACTTAAGATGATGAGTTGATTGAACCATTTAGGGACCAGGAACTACAATATTGATGAACTCCTCACTTCTCTTAGAGAATCTAAATGTACTGGCTGACACTAAGTTGTCAAAGGAGAGGAAGGAGGTAGAGGATATAGAACTGCTCCTCAAGATCAAGGAAGAAATGAGAAAGAAAAGACCTTACAAACATGCTCCTACCCTCTCCCTAGTTCAAGAAAGTCCTGAGACAGATTTTGTGGCAACTGAGTAACAACCTCATGTAAACAAGGAATCAGACAGACAAAATATGAACAGCTACCTGAGTGCCACTAGCCTCTATTAGGCATATGCACTTCTTCCCTTATCATATGAATACATCAAGTTTAAGTACCTCAAGCAGCTTGAGAAACAAGTACAGGTCTATTTGATCATGAATTAGCACAAATGATATTAGAAATGACATAAATCTCACTGGATAAACACTAATCAATCAATATTCAAAAGATAAGTTGCAAATGTGACAGGATCTCAGCCTCTAGTTTGATCAATTAGGTTGTATTCGCAGAGTATTTAGCACAATAATTAGCAATTACAAGCAAGAACACAAAAGATTTTGCATGTAACAGTACAAATAGAGAGAGGGAACAATTCTGCCAAAAGATGTTTTCTATAACTTCACACGTTTCAGCAAAGATTACAATTGGGTCATCTTCCTTTTATAGAAGGAAAATGACGAATGCTGATGTCACTTGATAGTGAC
>BJCO01366028.1:0-10245 GCA_018326465.1 Flaveria floridana | reverse complement strand
TTTTTGTTTAGTATAAAAAAGTTAAAATCCGTCGATGAAGAAAATTTAAAAAAGAAATGTATTTTTCTTGAAAATACCTTGAAACATAATGATAATGTAGATGTTGATGGTGTGGATCTATTTCAAGAATTAAAAATGTTAAGAGAAATTATACACTTAGAATTTGACACAATGATTGATATACTATATTATATTAAAAACTTTAACTCTTTTCCAAATGCATTTGTTGTCTACCGAGTTATTTTAACAATTCCCGTAACTGTTGTTTCTGCGGAACGTAGCTTTTCCAAATTAAAACTTATAAAAAATTATTTACGATCTACTATGTTACAAGAAAGATTAAACGGTTTAGCTCTTCTGTCGATTGAAAAAGAATTTTTAAATGAATTTGATTACGATGAATTTATTAAAGATTTTGCATCAAAAAAAGCTAGAAAAATAAACTTAATCTAAATATGATTATACAAGCACAATAAATAACTTAAATTTTTTTTTTAACTCCACCAATTGTAAACTTGTTAGTTTATTTTTGCCGGTCACAAGTCCGGATAAAGGAGGAGGGTTTATATAAATAATCTTTTGAGGCCTCATATTTTTTGTTCGCTTTGGGCCTCCAAAAACGTTAAGCCGGCCCTGCGGGCATGTCATCGGCGACCCCATCACCAAAACCACCAGCACCAAAAAAGTTTTCTTTATTGTTGAATCAAAAAACTTGGTGCTTTGTTTTTGAACGATTATCAACCTCCACTATCAGATCCAGTATCTCATCTTTGAAACTATCACCCTTTTGTACCATCTCCACCACACAACTTCTCACTGACGAAGATGAAGGTGGTGGTTATGATGACTTCGCAGGAGTAGATGATAATGGTGGTGGCTTTGGTGATTTCATTAGAGAAGATAATGGTGGTGGTGATGGTGGTTAGGGTTAGTTTGGGGGGTGATGTATTATAGAGTTTAGAGAGAGAGAGAGAGAGAGAGAGCTGAGATAAGAGAGGGTTTTAGTTTGTTATATATTTTTTCATTATGTGGGTCTCATATGATTTTATATATTTGTATTATGATAACTATTTTAGTCTAAGGGTATTTTAGTCTTTTAAACAAAAGTTAACAGCAGGATTGGATGGAGTTAACGGTTTGGACTTGATTGGGACAGATATTAAACCATAGTGGTTAAATTGGGCATTTTTAAACTATCGGATGAAAAACATTATAATCACCAAACCACAGGGACTAAAATCATAATTTACTCTAAAACTTAAAATATTCCAAGCTCTAACCAAGTAACCATCACTGCATACTATTGATTTAGAATGTCAATTATTTTTCTTTCATTTAATTAAAAAGAATAGGAAAACGTTCAAATATACAATCTTCTAAAACTAAAAGATGTAAAAGGATTAAGATCATAACATCTTAAGTTGGGGACAACATTCGTTATGTTTCACATTCTCAAGTTCTACTCTTTTCTAAACATTCATAACTTTTATGTACAACATTATTTTTTAGAAAAAATTATATCATAAAAACGAGTATTTTTTATTCTTTAAAACACATATAGTGTTAATATAAAAAACATAGTTTTCTTTCACATTTTTAACTTATTGTGTAATTTCATCAGGTAATTATATAATCTTCTGACTTGATGAATATTACACAATTATCTGACTAGTAATACACAATGAACTTGAAACATAAAAAGTTTACATTTCTTATTATTGTGTTATTTAAAAATTATCATTTTAAAAAACACAACGCATAAAACAATCATCAATATTAGACACGATAGGTAACACAATGACCAGTGCTAGACTTGATGATTAACAACATACACAATGTATTACTTGATGGTAATTACATAATCACATGATCAGTATTATATAATGAACTAGAAAACGTAAAAAAGTTTACATTTTCAGCATTGTGTTATTTGAAAATCATCATTTTAAAAAACACAATGCATAATACAACTTAACAGACACAATGAGTAACACAATAATCAACACTATAGTCAACAATTAGCAATATACATAATGAGTTTTTTGACGAGAATTTCAAAATAACCTGATCAGGGTTACACAATGAACTAGAAAAAACATAAACAAAAATTACATTTTCAACATTGTATGTGTTATTTAAAAATCACCATTAAAAAAAAGAGAATGGTTAACATTAGTCACAATGGTTAACACGATTATTAGCACTAGACTCGATTATTAGCAATAGACACAATGAGCTGCTTGATGAAGATTACACAATGAACTAGAATATGTAAAAAATTATATTTTTAGCATTGTGTTATTTGAAAATAATCATTTTTAAAAACACAATGCATAAAAAATGTTCAACATTAGCTATAATGATCTGATAAATATTACAGAATGACCTGATAGTACACAATGAGCTGAAATAACGTGAAAAAAACTTTGGTTTTTATGTATTAAAATTATAGGTGTTTTAAAGATTAAAAAATGCTTGTTTTTGTGGTGTAATTTAAAAAAATATAACATTATATGTGAAAGTTACGAGCGTTTAAAAAAGTCAAACTTGAAAATATGGTTAAGACTAAAATACTCTTGCTTTATTATTTAGTTTTAATTATTTATTATTATTCCACCAAATTTTCTTAACCCTTAAATATAAAATCTAATAGATAATAATTATTCTCACCCTTTGTAGTTTTACTTTTCTTTTTACACTAATCCCATCCAAAAAATATCTCCCCTCTTAAAGAGTAGCGTGCTTTCGGTTACATCACAAACAAGGATCGGTCATGTCCTAGTCACATATTTTAAGGGAATAAGAACCACTCAAACTTCAAATATTGTTCGTATGTTATGAAATTATTTAAGTATTAACTTTTTAAAAATAAATTAAGTGATCTGAATGGAATACAAATGAAATTTGGTTAATATTTGGTTATCATGTCTTTTAGGTTAGACTTAAAATAGAAGGTAATTATGAAGGAAAAAAATTCATGGATTAATAGTAAAGTTTAATAAATATCTAATTTAAGTCGACTTGAATAAAGCAAATACTTAATAGTAACCAAATTTCATATTTCTTTCATTAATTTGATCACTTGTTTAAAAACTTTAACCTTAGAAATATTTCACAAATCAGTATTGACGTTAGAAAAAATATTTGAGACTTTATCGGAATAATATCAAACTTGGTTATTATTTCATGATTTCATTCCTTAAGTTTATGGAATAGTTAATAAACTTCATAGGTAGAGGGTAAGCAAGACAAGTAGCTCGTGAGATCATGTACACTGATTCACTGAACACAAATCAAAACAAGCTTAAACGTGCTCTATCTTGAGCTCAAAGCTAATCTGAAACTTGTTTAATAAACAACCACGAGCTTCATAAACAAGCTTGAGAAAATAGCCTATTCTTTATATGACATAAAAGTTTTTAATATAATAGATATATATTTATCAAATAATAAATGTTATTAACAACAAGCTCAAAATCCGAAAACACATACATGGCACGAAGTCATCTTAGAACATTAATACTGAACCAGTTATCATTAAGTTATCACCATCTTTGAAAAAGACGAAATAAATTCCACAAATAAGATAGAAGTAAACTAAATGTAAAATGTTTATTTTTGTAATATGGTTGTTCAAACGTTCATTTGGTACTTTTCCCTATTTTATCTTGGTACTTTTGTAGTATGACTAACAAGACGTTTAGGTCTCTGTCATGTTTTTGAAATTCTTGATATTGTATTTGATATTTGTTATTCAATCTTTGTTGGACGATATGTTATGTTTCTACTAGTCACTCAAACTTGTATTTGATAAGTAAATGTAAATCATACTTAAAGATTTAAACCAGTTAATTAGTAATTAGTATGAATGTGTATGTTCCGATTAAACTGGTTAACCAGTAATTAGTTTGGTTTTATGATCTTCTTTTCTTGTTTTTTGTTTCATACCAAAAGTTTCTTTTTCTTCAAACTACCCTTTAAAACTTTTGGGCGTCAAAATTAGACGACATAATCATAGTAATTTAAAAAACCAGTAATGTGTTATAATGTCACAAGGTTTTACAAGTTTTTCTTTGTTTAGGGTTATCAATGTTTCCTTCAAATTATCTTTTCTCTAAAAATCGATACATACGTTATAATGTTACATAGTTTCATACATTTGAATTCAACTCAACTTATGTCGAAATTTACCTATTCTGAAGGTCTAATAAACCATAGCAACAATTTGGTCGAGTTTTAATTTTTTATACAGTTCAGTCTTAATTACAGAGATAAAAAAATTTATAAAATTACTGATAACAAGAAGACCATGAACACCTCTAATCACATAATAATTTGCAACTGTGCAATTTGAAGCCCAAAAGTAATGCAGTAAAAGTGTAAAACTTAAGATGCATACAAGGTGGTCAACTACTGGTCATATCTTCCCACGATCTTTTTCCCATTATGTTTACCAATTTATGCATATAAGCAGTCTCTCTGTCTCCCAAAATAGAGGAAAGACTCGCCGCCACCTACCCCTCCCAGACCCTGCTCTTGAGTGGGACTTACTGGGAATGTTTGTTTGTTAATTATCCCTTTATGTATAAGACATTAAATCAATCCAGTTTAATAATCAATAAGACTTATATAGAAATGCATATATTTAAAACATAAACATAGTGTTATACACTTATACTGAACAAAGTATGCTGATAAATGGGAGGAATAAACTTAGGCCTCATATATATAACCATATATCTATTCAAACAAGTTTATTACAAAAAATCATGCAAAGATGCAACTAAAGATGCCAAACCAAGCTTCAGTTTCAACCTCACACTAGATTTTATGCATATAATTACATAATTATAAAGTCACCTCAAACGTCGCATTTTTCTTGATTTTTGGAATTGGTGTGTAAACAACCGGAGCCACCTCTCGCTTATGTGTTTTGAGTTCTGTATGTTGAGTCAGCTTTCGGGATTCCACATATGATATACATATTGAGAATGCTTGTAGAGGTGACAACGCTGAGCTGTACTCGATTGAAAATATACATTCCTTCAACGGGGAGAGGCTGAAAATTGGCATCTTGTTCTCAACTTCATCCTGTTGATAAAATTTGTAGGAAATAAGTGTAAGTACATTCATTCACACACAAACTGCTTCTGATGAGTTAAACATAAAAAGTAATTTTAATAATTAGATCATACCTGAAAGAAAAGGTTAAATTGGCAGGAGGCCAAGTGAACTTTGTCTGATCTTGATCCACTAAGGGTTCTTAATCTGCAGCCCTCATCCCAACCACCACAATCGCATGCCCCACCAGACCGCCATCGATCAAGCAATGGTGAAGGTACACCTTTACTTGGTACACCATGACTGCCGCCAGGTAGAATAACCGTTGTTTCAAAGCTTTCTCGGTTACTGCTACCATTAGTGTTTCTTGAAAACTTCACAACAATGGCTTCCAGTTCTTCTTGTGGCTGGACATTTGGATTCACAGAAAATAAAACAAACTCCCGAGTGTTGAAATGAGAATTTAGAACCTTCATTTGAGCTGTTATATTAGGTACATAGCTTTGATCTTTACCTTTGTTACCTTGAGATAACCAACGTATGTTCTTTTTCTTCACCTCATGGACAGTGAAAAACGTATAAAGCGAGCTTTTGTTTTTATCTTTCAATGAAGAAGTCATACTTGTGACTGTGGCTGCAAGTATTTCCATGTTATTCTCAACTGCAAATGTAAACAGAAGACGGTCGTTTTTAACTGTTGTCTGAAAAAGAGCTTGCTTCCTAGTTGATAATGCTGATGATGATGCAATATCATCAACCCTAATTTCATTTCTGAAATCAAGTTTCACTCTTGCTTTTGTCCTTGAATCTTCATGGCATTTCTCCTTTGATGAAAATATTGGGTCCAATAACCTCCTTAACGGGCTTGAATGTGCCCGGTTACTCTCCTTATTTGAATTCTGAGAAATTGGAGAATCAGATTTTTCTGTAGCTGATTTAAGGCTAAAGCTTAAACGACGAAGCGGGGATACACTTCTAGGTTTTAAATCTGGATTATTTGTAGACATTGTTGATATTTTTCTTTCTGGGGTCTTGTTTCTTGAAGGACTGTTTTGATTTCTTGAAAGATCGAGTTCTGTTTGCGAGGTTTTACTATGTATAGCTGCAGAATGAAAGGTGCATGAATTCGGATTGTTGTTATCATTTACAGGCTCATCTTGGATCTTTAACTTCCCCTTCACACGAGATTGTTTTGAATGATCTTTAGAATATTGAAACATGTCATTTTTTGAACATGATTGGATGTGTGGTGATAAAACTTCTTTAGGGGAAGCTTTAAACTGAGATTGTAGGGTTACCCGACGAAAACTTTGACGAGAGGGAGAGCAACTTCGATCTCTACTAGATCTAGGAGATGATTCATCAGCTGAAAACAATGAAGAAGAACAGGTGCTAGATGGTGAATATTTGTTACCTTTAACAAAACCCTGTTTAAGATGTTGACTTTGCCATTTCTCTAATCGGGTCCAGTCCATAACTCCAAAACTTAAAGCTCGATCTTGAATCGGTTTTCCCCTTTCAAGATAACTTGGTAGATGTTTCATGTGTTTGACAATTTCTTCCATCTCTATAGAGTTTTGCTTTTGGTCAAACTTTGAAGGTGACGCTTCCATCTCAGGTACCATCTTTACAACTTTGGAACGAAATTTCTCCAATTCAAATTTGTCTCGCAATGTGGCATGATTTAATGGAGGATCACCCATGTTACGACTTTTAGTGTAATTTCAACAAAACTTCACATGCGAAATTATAGAACTTGAGGCTTGAGCTACATTCTTGGGAAGATTCTGTGTCCTTTAAAGATAACTCCTGTGAAAACAACAATGAAGATTTGATATCAGAAACAGTAATGATTATAAGCAAATCCAATAATCTTCATTAATACAAATTAAACAGATAGAAAAGGAACAAAAAGAAAAAGTATCATCATCTTCCTCAATTGAACATTGCAATGGTCAACGAATCAAAGTAATATATCTTTTCTTTTCATAATGGCCATATGATTCGATTCAGAACATATGAAAATTACATTCTTTTAACAAAGTTTGAAGCTAAAACTACCAATTCACCCGCATTGTTCAACAGGCAAAAAAGCTTCAATAAGCTGAATCTATATACTATTCCAAGATGCTGAATTACAACTTAGAGACACCAACACGAGGACGATTACAATAAAGGTACTGAAAATGAGAATCTGGTGGTCCTAATGAATGATTACTGTGATATGGGTGTAGAAGATAAGATGATAAAATTACTGTATCACAATCAACCCATAAACAAGATTCCCTGAGGACGAAAAAGAATGATGCACAACAATTTAAAAGAAGATTTTGAATATTGAACCTCTGATTAAGACAGGGGATATAGGAACAAAAAAGCAGCAATAGTAATAGATGACTAAAAAGTTAAGGGGATTTTAACGCTTTGTGCACATGCTTACTTCAGTTCTCCTCATTTGCTCCACTTCCATCATCATAAATATTCTCTGAATGAATTAACAAGCGTAAACACTAAAGTAGCCCCTGAATCTACAAGCATCCACACTAAAGTAGACCCGTATTCAAGCTATTCAACTTCAAAAGAAAGATTAAAGAAATACCCATAAAAAGTGCTACTTTGACCACAATACACAATTAAAAGATTAAGAATTCTAAAGCAAGTACATTAAATCAACTCAAACTGCTTGTAGTGATATAAAACTGAAAAATTTCTCAAATTTCTTTCAGAATTATCAGAAAACATAGGAGCAGGATAATCAATCTAACATTACTACAGTCTACACTAAAGAAGAGCTTCAAAGAGCTTAAACAGACATCACATCATGAACAACAGAATAAATCAGCAATTTGTATATTAATTCAGAAATTACTCACTGAAGCATTTCGTCGAACACTTACCAGATGAAAATGCACATACATCAACAAGTTTTCAACGAACAATGTGTCGGTGGACGGTGGGCAGATTGATTAACTGCAAATCTTGTGAACACCAACCTATGAAACTCAAACATACAACCTCAATACTCAAAAGAAATCTCGTTCCCCCAAGAAAAAGCTTGACTTTATACTTGTTCTCCAAAAGGACCAAAACCCAATGAAAATCGACAGAAAAAGGGTGTGTTTGTGTGTGAAAAGAGTGAGATAAGAGTATATTTTATAGGTGTGAAAGTGTTCTTCCTCGTTTTGGGGTGTAAGTCACTTGATTTGTGGATGATGTCAGATAAAGAGGTTCGTTATCGATCGAACGGTTGAGGGTGGAGGAGATGTTCGCGGGTGAGATGAAAGATTTAAGCCAAAGGCATTATAGCCCAGCGGCATCTTGGTGGCGGGATAAGACTTAGGGCCTATTAGGTCATGGGTTCGAATCTCACAAAGGGGCGTTTTTCTCATAATTATGAGTTTCCTCCTGAATTGTGATTTAGTGGTGGAATATGATCGCGTGTTAACACTGGTGGCACGATGATACTCCAGTGATACGTGAGTGATTCCAATTTAACCGTTCAAAAAAAAAATGAAAGATTTAATGGGTGAATCATGTGGGAACCTACAGATGACTAATTAGATGCAATAAGATTGTCTTTATTATTGGATGCTTGAAAGGCTATGCTTTATATCCTTTTTAAGCATATAAAGTTTTGAATTTGTGTCCACTAAAGTAAATATATAATAAAAGGGGTACTAGACAAACAACACGAACACAACCCACAACCCGTTTAACTAAACGTGTTATTTACTTTTAACACAAATACAAACATATTTGATGAATTACATAGCACCACCCGCTCAACACGATTATATATAACATGTTTAGTAACACGAATGAGACGACCTAAATCCAACCCGTTTAACATGGTTAACATAAACAAAATAAAATAAAAGTCACCAAAAGTTACAATCCACATCTTTAAAGCACAATTTATAGCATATTTAAAACAAGGGTAGTTATAATAAAAAATGATAGTTAATCTAAAAAGTTTAAGAACAATTATGGATTTGATAGTGTCCTTCTATTGTTTCCAAGAAGATGACATATACGTTTATCGTGTCATATATTTTACATCATTTGTTATATATATTTATCATTGTATTTTACATTTTAGATCATTTTGTGTTATTATTGTCAATATTATATAGATTATATAAACTTGGTATCTATCATTATGTTTTACAATTATAAGTGCACAATAACATACTTTTACTAATGTATTTATCAAAACTCATAATGTTAAAAATAACATAATATATTATTATTATTATTATTATTATTATTATTATTATTATTATTATTATTATTATTATTATTATTTATACATTATATAAACTTGTTATCTATCATTGTTTTTTACAATCAAATGTACACAATAATATTATTTCACCAATGTTTTTTTTTTTCAAAACTCATAGTATTTAAGATTACACAATAACAATAAAAAACACAATAAAATACTGGGTTATTTTGTCATTGTTTCTAATGTATTAGATTAAATATTTGTTAATTTACTATTATTTTTTACATATTAGAAATAAATAACAATGTTATTTCATCATTATACTTTTTTAAAATTCATCATTTAAAAAATACATAGTATTTAGAATAATACAATAACTAACAAAGAGACACAATTAAATACACTAAAAGACACAATGATGAGGTAACTTTAATACGTAACAAAAATTATTAAAATATTATATAACAATATTGTACTCATTTTAAAGATAAAAAGATCGTTTTTATGGTGTAATTAAAAAAATATATAATAAACAAACAAATCCAGTATATCCCACTCATTAAGAGCTGGGTCTGGGGGGGGTAGGTGGTGGCAAGTTTTTTCTCTATCCAGATAGGTAGAGAGACCGCTTCCAGAGAGACCCCCGGCTCGATAACAAAAGCAATAAAGCTAGCAAATCAACATATAATCAAACATATGATATAAGCTATATGATATATGATACCGCACCCATCATACAACAAACATTAAAATATCACCAAAAAGGAATATAAAATAAAAAAGAAATATAAAATGAACAAGCATGCATCAGGGAAGCAGCAAGTTTTCCCTAAAAAGGTCGAAGTGTACTACATACACATCAGACCCCGTAAGAAGTAATCAAAGTCCCTTCCTAGCTACAGAAACCACTAAAAGTCCTTAATTTTAATTCTACGTCTCCACTCGCTCCTATCCTC
>BJCO01366027.1:0-13201 GCA_018326465.1 Flaveria floridana | reverse complement strand
CACGTTTCCTTCTCTGTATGTGCATCTATCATGGTTTTACAACAGATGGATTTCTGGAGCATTGAAACTATCACTTACTAAGTTTCAGTTTTCTAAAATCTATATTTTTTTTGGTTCTTTGATTACTTGATTACAAGAGAGATTGATCAATTGGCGTTTGTGTTACTGCAGTATAAATTATGAAGCTAGTTTATGGATTTGATGTTTACTTAACTGGATTAAGCTTTTTAAACGAGAAAGAGACAATTCTTTATTTTGCTAACCTGTTGTTGAGACTGTACACAGGCAAGTTGATGTGTATCATTGATGCTACTTCCTTTACCTTTTCATGGATAATATCCGTCATATTTTTATCCGTCGTGGATAAAAATTTGTCTGGCTTTTGTTCATTGCCTGAGATGTGTATGTGGGTTTATATGTCGTTGTGTTTTGCTAAACTATTATTTGGAAATACTGGCTTTTGTTCGTTGCCTGAAATATGCCTGTAATCTTGTGGTTACCTTTCATTTCGAGCCGGGGGTCTCATCGGAAGCAGTCTCTCTATCCGAAAAGATAGAGGTAAGATTTGCCACCATCCAACCTCTCCCAGACCCTGCTTCTAGTGGGATATACTGGGTATGTTGTATTTTTGTATTTATAACAACGACCATTTTCATTTGGAAAAATCATTAGCTATAGAAATGACAGTTTCATTGAGAGATTAGATTTGTGTTTTCAAATAGTCTTTCACTCTGACAACACTTGAAATCTTAAATAGGAATTTGAAGTGTACATGTAAAAACAGGTTTCTCATAGGAAAATCTAGCCCCCTTTTATGCTGACTGCTGAAGTATACCAGTATACCACTTATAGCCTTGACCCCCAATGACCAATGTTATTCAATTATGCTCTTAGAACTAGAAAATAATTATATTTCACATATCGAGCATGTGATGATCAAAGTCAGCATTATAGTTTGAAATTTCATAATAGCATTTTCTAAGTTCAAATTTGAACAAACTACTTTTTACTTCTTTTGCTCATCAGTCATCACTGTGCTCTTTTATAGCTCGATATGTTGAGATGTGAAGGCCTTTGGGCTTTCGGATGGAGTTATGGGCCTGGCCTATTAAAGCTTCTTAAAACCCTAATTATTCTTATATATAGAGCATGTCATTGTATTATAATCTTGTCCCTTGAGCTTAATAAAATACCTAGTTGCAGAGAGTGAACGTAGGTCATCTTGACCGAACCACTATAAATTCTCGTGTTCTTATTGCTTTCGTGTGCCTGCGTATAATAGTGTGTTTATTTCCGTTACGTAAAGATAGCTAACAACTGGTATCAGAGCATCAGGCTCTTGAAGATTTTCGCCGTCGCCGCTGCCGCCACCACCTAGGGTTCCGCCGCCGCCGCCACCTAGGGTTCCGCCGCCGCCGCCACCTAGGGTTCCGCCGTCGCCGCTGCCAACTAAGCTGATGTTCGGTTCTGTTTGCTGCTACTGTTCTTGTTTTTTTTGCTGCTAGTGGGCTGATCACAACCACTTTTGGTGGCTGTTTGATCGCCGGAAATTAGGGTTTTTTCAACCCCTAGGTTGCGCAGAAAGGGGAGAAGGTCGGGGCTGTTTTTTGAGTGATTTTGCGATTAGAGTTCCGGCTGGGATCTCTTGGAGTTGTTGGTTTTCGCTTAGGTTTTGCAGGTGAAGCGTCGGGTCGGGTGTTTTGGGTTCTAGGGTTTTGGTTGAAAGTACCGGATCTGGTTTGTCTATGCTTTGTTGACTGGTTATCAACTGTTCAACGTGCCTGTTTCGTTTGTTTTTTTGTCTCTGGTTTGCTACTATGGCTGAAGACGGGAAGACTGTGATAGAAAAGTTCAATGGCACTGATTTTGGTTGGTGGAAAATGCAAATAGAGGCATTAATGTGTCAAAAGGATTTGGATATGGTACTGGAAAAGAAACCGGAGAGTATGGAGAAAGCTGAAGAAGCAGTTTGGAATTCCAAGGACAAGAAAGCTAGAGTGGCTATTATGTTATCTTTGACAAAGAGCGTTGCTTTTAACATCATGAAAGAGACCACTGCAAGTGGAATGATGTTGGCTCTCTCAAATATGTATGAAAAACCGTCTGCAGCTAACAAGGTGTTCTTGATGAAGGAACTGTTCATGACGAGAATAAAAGAGGGAAGCTCAGTCACCTCCCACATTAATGATCTAATGTCTATTCTTACTAGATTAGAATCAGTGGGAATAAAATTCGATAATCAAACTCGAGCCTTGGTGTTGCTATCTTCACTGCCTGATAGTTGGTCGGAGACTGTAACTGCTGTTACAAATTCTATGGGGGCTAACGACATGACATTTGAAAAGATCTGAGACATTGTGATAGGTGAAGACACACTGTCTGAAAAGTGCAAATGATGGATCATCTTCTCAGATGTTACATGTTGGCAGGGGAAGGGAAAATAGCCGAGCCAGTGGGAGTAGGGGAAAGAGTTCAACTCGGACTCGGAAAAAAATAAGGTGCTGGATCTGCAACGAGGATGGATATCTTCAGAGTCAATGTCCAAAGAAAAGTCTGCACACTGCTGCTCAGGATGTCAATGATGGTGATGTGTTAATTCTTGAGGCTGAAAACAGTGTGGACTTTTGGATCATGGATTCTGGTTCTTCATTTCACGCCTACACAACGGTGAAATGATGGTGAATCTGAAAACAAGCGATTTTGGGAAGGTACGTCTCACTGATGGCAGAATGCTTGATGTAATGGGCATGGGTGATATTGATTTGGTGACTCCATTAGGAACTACATGGAACTTGAAAAATGTCAAAGTGATTCCAGGTTTGAAGAAGAAATTAATTTTTGTTAGTAAATTGGATGAACAAGGACTGGAGAGTTTGGTGGTGGTAAATGGAAGGTAATCAATGGGAACCGGATGATTGCTCGTGGTGATAAGCATGGGTCATTATACATGGTGGAGATACCTGCTGAGGGACTGATCAACCCGGTTAAGCAAGTCAAAGTCGGTTTCACTAAATCTGCTGCTAAGAGAGTTCATTTTGCAAACATGAAGTCTGGAGCAAAGATTGTAGCTGAATGGGATCATAAGTCTAAACCAGTCAGAGGATTTTGTGACAGTGGGAGCATGGGGCATGTTCCGGGTACAATCAAGAAGAATCGTTGGATTTTGAAGACTACATCTGGAAAAATCTCTCATGGTGATTGTTTGCTGAATTTAAAGAGTATTAGTGGTTCTCGGTGTATCTCTAAATCTGGTGGATCGTGTAAACCAGTTGAGACAGAGGATGGGTCGCTGGTGGAATTTACCACGACTGGGTTGGAGCTCAGGGGAGCTTCAACGGGCCCTTTCAAGTAATTGATGAGAAGGGGCCTTTGCAATTAGGGGATTTGGATTGAAATCTTAGCTTGTTCTTTGGAATTGAAGGCTTGGAGGAACTCTGTTACTTGAATATTACTGATGACAGGGTTGCTTTGTACTTAGATGGCTAGCTGGAGTATTCCCATTTCCCAAGGCCTTCAAGTGAGAGATTGTTGAGGTGTGAAGGCCTTTGGGCTTTCGGATGAAGTTATGGGCTTGGCCCATTGAAGCTTCTTGTATATAGAGCATATCATTGTATTGTGATCTTATCCTTTGATCTTGATAAAATACCTAGTTGCAGAGAGTGGACGTAGGTCATCTTGACCGAAGTGCGTATAATAGTGTGTTTATTTTCGTTGCGTAAAGATACCTTACACGATATACTTATTAATTCTGCTGTAATACTTAACTAACCATGACCAAAACAAATTGGACTCCTCTCTTGGAAGAAAATTAATCTGAACTTTCCAATCCAATAAAACCGCCATCTTCACATCCAGTATACAGTAGCATTTTAACCAATGTAATACAAACACACCAGTTATGTCATTTCAATTGTAAATCGAATCAACTTTCCCCTAATTTTAATCCAACACACAGCATCGTCACGTAAAACTTACAACAGATCGAAGCACAATAGCCGACACGAACACAGATCGATCACACACCACAACAAACAACACACGATTCCGAACCAACATAAGCACAATAACACTCCGATCTCACTCTAAACAAGCATCAACCGCTTACAACATCATACAAATCAAACACAAGCAATAGCAACATACAACATGCAACAGATCTAATCAAATCAAAACCTAATTGTATAAAAACCGAAGTAAGGAGAAACGAACCTTCTTCCTGAGTCCAGATGTCCCAGGCTTCTGGCCTTCAATCGGCGAAGATTCGACACGATTAACCTTGAAAGTCGCCATTAGTTAAGCTTTCTTCCTGTAGTGTCAAATTTTGAAAATTTTGAATGAATCAACAATCGATCGAACAACATATACAGTAGATGAGAGAGATAGATAGATGCTTACAGATGGAGTAACGTTGTCGAGTGTGAGAAAAAGTGAGTGATGGTTGATTGTTATCGAGAGTGTTCGAGTGAGTTATACGGTAAGACGTGGCGGTGGATATTCTGTTATTCGGAACCGCAATAATAATAATAATAATATGCATACGCACACGTATAGAGAGAGTGAGCGCTTCAGACGGTGATCTGTCGATTAGATCTGAACGACGTCAGTGACACCGGTTTCGACTATTGCCCGACGCCCATTGGATCTGAATCGGAATGGTACAGGGTTGAAACACGTATTTTTGATGATACTGACATAGTGATATTAATGACTGTCTGCGTAAAAATGATGTGACTTCAGATCATTATAATTTATAAGTATAGGTTAATAAGATGGTCAAGAGAAAATTTGTTCCCTCGAATAAAAGAAACTCAATCTCCTTACTCGTTACACATTGGTACGGGATACATTTGTTACAAGCTGATTAAGTTGAAAATGAAGCTAAACCAGTGTTGAATTGTTGGGTACATGCTTTGAGGACTGGATGAGAATTACGCAAAAGACAAAGGAAAGAAACAAGTCATAGAGACGAATAGACGATTATATATACAACTTGATGGATAATCTGAAAAGCAAGGAATGAAGCTATCTTTAATTCGGACGTCATGTAGCCAGATCTTATATTTAAGTCAGTTGTTCATTTCAGTATCAAATGCGTTTATGATATAAAATTCAAAAGCTCTAGAGAATAAACATATGATAATGTTCATTAATACTCTTTTTAAAACTAAAATATATATGTTAACAAAAATATAATGAAACTTTAATCTTACAAGCGCAATGAAATCTACAAGCAATTTGTCATAATATAAAACATGAAAGACATTAAAGAATTTGTACCCTCCTAATTACACCTGAATACATCAACCCTACCTGAATTTTGTGAAATATCAAAGGCTTATATGATTAAAATATTTTATTATATACCTTAAACTTTATAAATACTATACCTTTCAAAAACTTTAGTGACTTAATCATCTTAAAAAATATAAAAAATCTTATAAATTTAAAGTTTCAAGTTTTAATCAATCTTGAATCGTCATGGGACGTTTACCATGAGGATCAGATCCTGTATACACAGGACCTCGCGACTTCCGGAGAGGAACTGAACGTGAAACGCCATGACCCGAGGAGCCTGAGGCGGATGTAGTGGTCGAAGAACGTGAACCTGGCGCCACAACAACAGATCTATAAGTGGTACGGGCGGCCATTGTGGTGGAAGTGGTGGAGGCAGTGGACGAACCAGAACTTGAAGCACCAGAAGTCCCCGCGGTCGAGGATGATGTGGCATGTCTTTGGGACCTTTTGTACCTTGTACCTGGGATCCCCGGGCGGCTTGGTTCATCTAGTGCTGCTGCTTTTCTGGTTAGCATAAAGACCACGCTGCGCATGGTGGGTCGTTGTTTTGGGTCCGATTGGGTGCATAATAATCCGATCTGTATGCAGGCGGAAACCTGTTCAGGGTCTGCTGATGAGGCTAATTTTGACTCAACAATTTCAAGCCTTCTATCTTTCTTGTACAGCTTATATGCCTGTAAAGTATGTGATTGTAGTGATTTCTCAAACATTTACCACAAAATGATATGAAGATAACAAACAAACAAACGTACCCATTAAAATCCCACCATAGACAAAATGATATGAGAATAATCGAAAATAAAACGTCGATTTATTTTCTTACCCAATCTAGTAAGTTTTGGTACTCGGGATCAAGGTTGAAAGTCGAGTTTTTCTGACCGCTGATGAGCTCTAGAATCAAAACACCAAAACTATACACGTCCGCCTTTACTGATAGAGTACCATGCATTACGTATTCAGGTGCCATATATCCGCTGTATTAAGAACAAATAAAAGTCAAAAACCTGTCTGGAGATCTTAAAAGCATGTTATATAGATTACATTACAAGAAAGAAGCATGCTATATAAAATCAACCATTTGTCGAGAAAACAACCAATGTCGTGTGCTTAAAACGATTCGAACAAAATGATAAGTTTCTATTACCCAACCCACCTATCTTGACACCTCTAGTTGCTTAGGAAACCGAGGTAATTGTATTTGCTTAAATTAGTAATTAATCTATAAAATTAACTTAAAGAGACTAGCTATGGATACATATAGTAGAAACATACTTGGTACCAGCTACACGCGTGTTAATGTGAGTTTGATCTTCAGGGTAGAGCCTAGCCATGCCAAAATCCGCAATTTTTGGTATCCATTTTTCATCTAATAAAATATTGCTAGCTTTAATATCTCTATGAATGATACAATCGTGTGAATCTTCATGAAGGTAAAGCAAGCCTCGTGCGACACCACGAATTATGTCGTATCTTCGTTTCCAGTCTAATACATCTTGATTTTCTGATTTTAAACATGAAGATCATAATCACAATCAAAACGTGCAAAATCGTTTAATGATTCAAGTTTCAACATTCTAAATCTTGTTTATTCATCTTTACAATGCATGATCTTGAAGATTAGAGGTGGTAATTTGGACCCATGTACTTAGAAATGGGTCAATTTGAATTATATTTTATATCAAAAGGGTCAAACCAAAAAATATAACAATAGATTGAACGGGTCATAAATCACCCAAAGTGTATTTTTAATGCATATAAGTATACAACCAACCTCTTAAAACGCTTTATTGAAAAATACAAATTATTATTGTACTAATATAGTTCTTGAGCTTTAACTATATATAAAATGTTACCGATGGACTAAAAAGAAGTGTTTACAGGTTAACCGAACCATACTAAATAACTATCAGTTTGACCCGTTACCCAACCCAACCTACCCACTCATTTTACCAATTCTTCTCAAGACCAAAACAACCCACATTAATCGAACAAAATTAAACTAAAAACGCTAGAAACAATGGAAGCAGAACAACTTACTGAAAAGAAGCTTGTCTAAGCTCTCATTTACAACGTACTCGTATACTAAAAGCTTCTCAGGATTCCCACAATACCCCAACAAGTTTACAACATTACGATGCTGCACGCGTGCTAATAATTTGGCTTCATTGTTGAACTCCTTTGTCCCTTGTTTGGATGATTGTGACAGCTTCTTCACTGCTATCTCCCTCCCATCCTCCAACTTCCCCTACAAATCCAAATTGTTAACTGTTAGCAGGTTATAACAATCACCACTTCGTTAACTTCGATCAAGAAACACGCGATTCATTTGCATTCATCTGCACCATTTCCCTTCATTTATGGGGTGTTTGAAAGTGATTATTAGAGTATCATGATTTCATGACTTATCATAATTCGTTTCTAAAGCAATCTCAAACGCTCGTTACAGAGTCACAATCACATACACAAGACAAATAGGGGTTTTTTTCGACAGGCTCGTGAACCTAAACTAGCCTTTTATTTAAATAAATAATAAATATAATAACATATATTAATACATATATTTTATAAAAAATAATTAAATATATATTATGATAAAAAATAACAACTAACATATATCATGTTGTATAACAAAACTATAAATACAGATACATATAAACATAGATATATGTGCATATAATATATAACAATTAGATTTTTAACAAATAATAAACAGGTCTTGATAATTCTTTCACGAGCTCGAGCTTTGAATATAAGATTAAAAACAAGTCAAGCTTAAGCTCAAGCTATGCGTTAAGTTCAACTGAATTTTAGCTCAAATTCGACTCCGATTTGTTTACACCCCTATGGTTACACGCCTAAATTTAGACAAACATAATAAATGACCTAAATATAATAATTTTAACGAGATAGATGAATTGAACCTTAAAAACAGGGCCATAACCCCCTTGACCAAGCTTATTATCCGGATGAAAATTTTTTGTAGCAGAAATTAGGGTTTCAATTTTGAAAATCTTCTGTTCTTGAGCAGCAATCTGTTCCAATTCTTCGTCTTGACTATCTAATTTCCAATTCAAAAACACAAAACACATAAAAATCAACAACCTTGACAACAAAATCAATCTTTAAAAGTTAAAAAAAAACATGATCTTTGATGAAATCTTGAAATGGGTGTTGCAGATTTTACCTCTACTTGATTTGCTCCTGAAGGGTTTGACCAAATTGTAGAAGAAGCTTTTGGATTTGGTCATCCTGCTTGTTAATTAGACCAAACATTGAATTACAATAATATTATTTGCGAAATTGCTAAAAATAACGTTTGGATCGTAACGACTTTGAGGTGGTTTTAACTTTCAAGAGGTTGAAGAAAGTGGTTTGTTTGGTTGCGTGACGGTGGTTTTATATTGATGTTTCAAGAGGTGTAGGACCTCAACAATGTGGAATTAATCAACCATGTTATTGTTTATTGATTGACCCATGTAAAGGGCTGAAATTGTCAAGTTGAAGCTTGTGGTGTGTCACTAAAAGTCACAAGTCAATGGTTAGTTTTAATGTTTTAAGATAGAAGTATCTTTGTCCCAATACGCGTTTAATCAGACCGATAACCTGTGATTAACGTACTAATTGAAATCGTCTTTAACTAAACCAGTCAGTTGAAAAATCTCTATAACTGGCATGTTTGGTTATGGTTCGATTGGAGTGTAAAACAACCCAAGATGATGTTTAATGGACCAACACAAAATATTTCTAAGAGTGTGTGAAGAGTAATAAACTAAATTTTGATGGAATCCATAATTTGAAAATTTTAATTTACTTTGTTTACAGAAAATTTAACTGAATGATGTTGATCGGTTAACAGAGGGGTGTGATAATATAAATTATGTGTTCGATAAGTATAGTTATGTACATCATCTATACTATATTAATATAGATATTGAAAGGACAATATAGTAATTTGTCAAAACTCTTAAATTTAAGAGTTGTACAACATATTATGCATAAATTACAACCATTAAAGCATGAATTCATCTTTCTCTTTGAATTCTGCAACCCTGGCTTTCAATTTGAATTCTGCAACCCTGGCTTTCAATTTGAATTCTTTCTTCCCGGTTGAACTTTAGCCTAAATTTTGAATTCACTTCCAGATCTCTCTCCCTTTGAAGTTTGAAACTCACTTTCCAAAATCTATGGTTCCCAGGACAAGAAGGTTGCCGACGATGATGAAGAACGTCAACGTGTTCGTAACCAGATCGAGAGAATTAGGGAAAGCTATAGAAGCTTAACTCTGGTCAGTTATAGGTAACGTTTCCAATATCTGAATCGATGTTGTTATGGTTGGTTTTCTAATCAGCAAAGCAATGTAACAAAAGGAGCTTCAGATCTCATTAACGGCGGAGGAGGTTCAGATGGTTAGTTCAGGTGGTTCATACTTGGGTGGGTGTGGTCAGCGGCGGGAGGGATGTGGTGCGTTGCGTTACCGGTGATTGTGTATAGCAATTCACCGGAGAGGAGTCGCCGGAAAAATGAAGGATATAACATACAAAATATTTGAAAATAAAAATCTTAATAGTTGGTTAAATCTTGATTCTTTATGATGTTGGTGATCATGTTGCATTTTGATATGATGTATGTTGAAGTTGCTGAACTTGATCTTGATCAGAGTTCGATTTCTCGCCTGTGAATGCCTCTATATGTTGATTCTTCAACTTAATTGCATGTTCTTTTTGTTTGAAGCTTTTTTTCCTCTAATATTTGTTTGTTTGATTACCAAACATGCGTAATTTACTTCGATACAAGGAATCAACCATAAAAGTCAAAAATTTCAGGTTTGTGTTTAGTCTATAATAGGATTTTTGTTACATCAGAATTGCCACTGTTGCTGATATGTCAAAACAGGTTTTTTGTTTTGCTTCCATTAAAATGATATTGTTTAAATTTCTTCTTATTGATTTGGGAGAATTACAGAACTAATTACTTTATGATAATCTGAGGTATAGTGCCCCCATCCATAGACACATAATTTAATCATTAACCATTCTTCTTATCGTTTCACCAAAATCAATTTATCACTAATTTGATTTTGTTTGGCAAAACTATTGGAAGGCTTTAAGCAAATGGAATCCATCTACTGGCGGTCCTGATTACTTATAGGTTCGTCTTCAAAGGAACACGTAATGGAAGAATACCTCCAAGTTCCCAACATGGTTCCCTCTGCCTAAATTGAAATTCAAGTATCCTATGTTGTTTCATAATAAATTACACTATTTCACCATAAATGTGTATTGGCTGCGTTTCTTCATGCTATGATTGGTTAAATCGGTTTGTTTACTTGATTACTGTGTTTGCTAATTTCACTAGACACCTATTTGCTTCCTGTAACATGAACATTAAATGATTTAGCAAGAAAAAAGAATTCAAAATAAGTAGGAGGAGGGAAAAATAATATTTTTAATTAAAATGCAAGTATTTAAGAATTAAACCGGTAAAGTTGGAAACTATGACCATGATTATTGTTCTTGAGGATAAATTGGATGTTTGAACCGAGAATAGGTAGAAGGTCATGGAGTTCTAATTCTTGATCATAGTTTGGATTTGCTTACAGGATTAGAGATAAATTGTATCTTTATAACATTAAAACGTTATTAATTCTCTAAATTGAAATGTGAGTAGAACACAATTTGCTAGATTAATTCTTTAAATTGAAATGTGATTTGCTTACATGATTACTGATAAACTTGATTTTTATTAGTTTTTTCTAAAAGGGTGTACTTACAAAACTTATTTACCAAATACGTGTATGACCTTTATCAATTGAGGACCTTGATTAGTGTTCTTGAGCATGGAATTGAATTTATAAATTAAGAATGAGTAGAACCTTAGGACCTTGATTAGTTTCCTTGAGCATGGAACTGAAATTATAAAATAAAATATGTAGAAGCTTATGCCTTCTTAACTATTAATCTTAGTGGAACAGATTTGGTTCCATGATCATCACTAAGCTCCTGTGCTTTCTTTTTTAAGTTCAACAATCTCTAGTAGCAACATGCAACAATGGACTTTAGCTTTAATTTAGATAAGTTGCAAAATGCTTTTTACTTAAAAGTGAATTGAATTTGTTTTTTGATTCCTAAATTTTATCATTTGAAATTGTAATTAACCCATCATTTTACTTGGTATGCAGTTGCGTATCTGTTAATATAAGTTATTAGTACTTCTTTCCCTCTTTCATATGAAACTTTTCAATGTGATGAACACTATTGATGTTCTAAACTGGGAGCAGGTGAACATTGATATTGGAAGCAGCTTAGAGCATTGTTGCACGATGCTTAGTTGCTGAGGTTAGCAGTAAGACTGTTTATTTATTTGGTTATTTAGTAGATGATGTCAAAAGTTCCATTTATTCATGTCAAAAGTTTCATTTTTATGTGTGTTTTTTATTATTTAATTGAGATTTATATAGCTCATCATAGATAGACCACACAAGTCACAAGTTCTACGAAAAAAAACTAATATAAGCATTATATAAATATATCACGAGATGATTGATAAATGAACAAAAAGTTATTATTGTATTGTAAATTGGTGTCACCGCCGCATCGCGCGGGTTCCTTACTAGCGTTTAATATAAGCATATTAAAGTATTGTGACAAGAACCATGACACTCAGGGAGTATAAGTCGCAAAGATTACAAGGTTAATGTGTCTATTTAAGTATATCCGCATAGTATAAAGATTATATTAAATATAAGCATAGAAAAATGGTGTTACAAAAATAGTGATAAATGGTAAAAATAAGTGAGTCATCCAAATATTTTACACAGATACAAATTATATTAAATAAATAACTTGTGATAGGTTATTAAGATATCATATTAATAATTGAGAAAGATTATATGCTATTTAACGACAAGGTTTTTTAATGAAGCCAGTTGTTGAATAACAAAATTGTGATGTATTTTCTATTAATCCTTTTATGTATTTATTTATGAACACGGAGTTGAATTAGTGATCTATTGACATTTTGTTTGTAATTTGTATTATAAAGCATACTGACCAAGACAAAACTATTATTTTATATTGAAATTACTATCGGTTTTAGATGGAAACTTGTTATAACTTTGTTGACCGGTTTGGAATTTGTTGTCCAAGAATGGAACCGGGTTTAACCCGGCCATATTTGGATTCCGAACCCGGTTTGTGCAACTTTAGTTATGGCATCCAGAATTTCACATAGAGCTACGTGGAGAGTTGGTGTGATCACATTTAACTTACTAAACATGTGTTATGAGATAGTGGGTATGACTATTCTTTAATAATTCGTTAATTACTTTCATTAAATGTGTATATAACATAAAATTATTTTTAAACATCTAGTATTATTTTTTTAAACAAGTCATCTGAAATGCCGATCCAAATGAGTGTCAAAACCACTTGCGAGACCAAAAATAACTTTTTTAAACAACTCCTGTTTTGAAAAAAATTATAGCAACATGTTCAGAAAGGAAAATAAATAAAACGGCATATTTAGTTTTTTTTAATTAATGAGCACAAGTTATTTAATAAAAAATCAAATGATGTCTAAGATTAAACTGCAAGGGAAAGAAAAGAATGATTCAACCACTTGGTTTTCTCGTTTGTATAATCAAATAAACTGTAACAACCCGAGCGTTTGGGTCATATGAACTCCGTATTTCATATATTGTCAAACGAGTAAGTAATAAGTAAATTGTCTATTTAAATTTTAAAGTTTTTAGATGAAATTTTTATGTTATAAGAGACCGTTTGAATATAATAATAATATATTATATTCGAACCTGCTCCGTTTTTTACGAAACTTAGATTGACTCGTAGAGAAAAATAAGATCGTCACAACGACATATTTGAAATTTCATAATACGCTATATATTAAA
>BJCO01366026.1:0-15455 GCA_018326465.1 Flaveria floridana | reverse complement strand
CGTTACACAAACATGTATATACATACACGTATGTACTTTGTGTTTGTCTTGATTCAAAACTTATTTGTAGTGACCATATTAAATTGCTTTTTTATGTCTCACAAAATCACTAAAAAATAAGTGACATTTTTCTTTATAAACATTGATTGCTTAATATTACGTTCTAAATCATGAAAGTAGCAATCTTAGATTTTGTTTGGGTGTTGTAGTTATGTTAGAACGATATCATATGATACACGCACTATTGATTGTGAATATACTTTTGCTTAAGTATTAGACTCTGAAATCATAAATAAACATGTTTATGTGGTACGTGAATTATATATCCACTTTTGTATGTTGATTTTTACCCCCTATTCTCTTTTTTCATATTAAAATGTACCTCAAAAGTATTCATAGTTGACTCTTTATAAATATGGGAGTGTGTTTCATATATTATAGAGAATTTTTTATATAGAAAATATTTATAGTTGATTCCTTATAAATTTTTTATTTTTATATATTATAGGGAATTTTATATATTATATTATAGGGAGTTTTTTAATATATTATAGTTGATTCCTTATAAATTTTTTTAACTAATTATAGGGAATGTTTGTAAATGTCTGTGAGTGAATTAAATAGAAAATTTACTATTCATTTGTATATTAGGAAATTATTGTTCAGCCCCTATAATTTTTTTTAATATTTTTGAAATTGATTGTGAGTGAAGTAGAGGGAAAATATAATGATAAACGTATATAAAAATATTATTTAATTAAAAACAAAAGAGAAAAATAGAAAATTTTAATGTAATTATATGGATAAGAATAAGTAATGCATTGTAAATGTTATTAGTGTGGTTTTGTTAAGAGAGTAACTTTAACCGCTTGATTGTTAACGGTTGTAAAAGCTTTTTTTATAGTCGATCGAGTCAGATCAAATCATTCAGGTTTTAGTTTGATCCGGTCTAATGCAGGTAAACCCCACACACGCCATAACCGAATAACAGTTAACTGTTGGTTATGATTTTAATATTTATTAATTACACGGATTAATGTTTTATTGTTAGGTAATGTCACGTTTTCGTACCTCGTTTGTTTGGATGGCGGTTAATGTTGTCAATTAAGTTTGGGCAATGCATATAAGGGTATTTGATCTTTATACCTTTTAATATTAAAAAGATAACATAAAAGGGTTTTGTTATAACTACACAACCCACATTTAATATCACGCAACTAAACAATCGTTTGAATTGTCTCAAACGGTCGTGTAAAAGGTAGGAGGCCCGTTAAATTTATCATAGAGGGTGAGAGACGTAAATATGACATAACCTACAAACGATTATTTTAACAAAAATATTAGAATATTGTGTTTAAAATGTAAACAGCCGCTTGGTGAAAGATCAAATGACCATTTGTAGGTGTGTGGGATCGTATTTTAGATAGTGTGGGTTTGAGGCAAAAGAAGAGGCTAATACCTCATGCTAATTTTGAGAACCAGACCAGAAAAAAACAATAAATGAAACAAATGCTTTATTTTACTCTTGCTACTTATATTTTGTGGGTTTTTAGGAAATTTTGTGTGTGCTCACGCTTCTTAGAGCATCTGCAATAGAGTATTTTTAGTCCTAAAAAACAACACATCATCCGTTTTTGGATCAAGAGCCATTGAGGGGGGGGGGGAGTTTTTCCAAACCATGTTCATACCTATGAACTTGAAAAAACGACACTTTTTGGGGTTAGGTGGGGCCGGATGGGTTGGTAATTGGAAATAAATGTAAGAAAACGTGATGATGTGACAATGTTTTTTGATGTTTTTGAAACACTTTATTGGAGAGATTTTTAAAAGTTTTAAAAAATGGATATTTTTCTGATGTGACAGTGATTAAGTATATTTCTTATTGTTTTTAGAATATCTCATTGGTGATGCTCTTATTTGCGGTATAATGTCATATTTAACAAATAAATCTTTTTGAGGGTATTATCTGGTCCTAAGTTTGGCAAGGTGCTCAAATAATATTTTAAATGTTTATAGAAACCATTAGTCCATTACCGTTACACAAACATGTATATACATACACGTATGTACTTTGTGTTTGTCTTGATTCAAAACTTATTTGTAGCGACCATATTAAATTGCTTTTTTATGTCTCACAAAATCACTAAAAAATAAGTGACATTTTTCTTTATAAAAAGTGATTGCTTAATATTACGTTCTAAATCATGAAAGTAGCAATCTTAGATTTTGTTTGGGTGTTGTAGTTATGTTAGAACGATATCATATGATACACGCACTATTGATTGTGAATATACTTTTGCTTAAGTATTAGACTGTGATATCATAAATAAACATGTTTATGTGGTACGTGAATTATATATCCACTTTTGTATGTTGATTTTTACCCCCTATTCTCTTTCTTCATACTAAAATGTACCTCAAAAGTATTCATAGTTGATTCTTTATAAATATGTGAGTGTGTTTCATATATTATAGAGAATTTTTTATATAGGAAATATTTATAGTTGATTCCTTATAAATTTTTTATTTTTATATATTATAGGGAATTTTATATATTATATTATAGGGAGTTTTTTAATATATTATAGTTGATTCCTTATAATTTTTTTAACTAATTATAGGGAATGTTTGTAAATGGCTGTGAGTGAATTAAATAGAAAATTTACTATTCATTTGTATATTAGGAAATTATTGTTCAGCCCCTATAATTTTTTTAATATTTTTGAAATTGATTGTGAGTGAAGTAGAGAGAAAATATAATGATAAACGTATATAAAAATATTATTTAATTAAAAATAAAAGAGAAAAATAGAAAATTTTAATGTAATTAAATGGATAAGAATAAGTAATGCATTGTAAATGCTATTAGTGTGGTTTTGTTAAGAGATGTGCTGCACTTTAGTTCTACCCTGTTGTTTCTACAATTTTTTTAAATTATTCTTTAAATATACAAAAATGACTAATCAACTTAAAAATAATATAAAAAATTATTCTATAAAACACGAGATATGGATTAAATATAACATCTACCTATATATCTATTATAATAAAAGAATAACTTGATATGACATATGTCAGCACCATAATTATTCTTATCAAAATTTTTCTGTCTCTCTCTCCTATTAAATAATTACCTTAATTACTAATAATATTATTTAATATTTTTTAGATTAAAATAATTTTTTATAAATTAAGAAAAAGACTGTTTATTAATGTTATTTTTAAATAAACAAATGTTTATAAATAATATTTTTCTAAAATATCAAACTTTTTTAAAAATATGATGTATTATAAAATTAGTGTTTTTAAAAGGTAAATTATTTAAAAACCAAAAATAATTTAATTTAGAAGTTATGATAATGAAATATTTAAAAAATAATTTTTTATACAGTTTGTTTTAAAACAAAATTCTATTTTTTTGAAAAAAATTAAAAACAAAGTTAAAAAAGGTTGATATTACTGTTTTATTACTTATAGTACTTACTCATACGTAATTTCATTCATATCATATCTTGAAATATCATTTTATTTTTTTATAAATTTTATTATATTAATATTTTATTTATTTAACCCGTGTATTACACGGGTTTTCTAAAGCTAGTACGTTATATACAGGAACCAAAATTATGTATGAGTTTATTTTCTATAAAATATGATGCCTAATAAATAAATAACAATAAAAGTATTTTTATTTATGTAATAATTGAAATGATATGAATATAACATTTCTTAATAATTTTTTTTATATTTTAAATTGTTCTGGTGTATAAAGAACTATCAAACATTACATAATCTATCTTTTTTCCCCCTCAGATCGAAGCTAATTTTCTTGTAATTGTACATACATTATTAACAAATTATATATACTTTAAAAGGCATATTGAACATGGTTTATGCACATAATACAAGTTAAAATGCAATGATAGTTTGGTAATTTTCTCAAACTTTAGGGCAATTTTTTAGGGTGTCGTATCGAACATAGTTTATACGTATAGTACAAGTTACAATGCAATGCCATGATAGTATGGTAATTTTCTTAAACTTTAGGGCAGTCTTTTCAAACTAACTTTTACTTTTTATGTTCTAGCCCCCTCAAGTTTAACAATAAATACATTTTATATCATTTATTTATTCACTCATTTTTTTTTCTTTTCTTATAACTTAAAATTTATTGTATTATAAAATTTCAAATATACCGCCGTGAAAAACTTATTTTTATCTACTTGATGATCTAAATTTTATTCAAAACGGAATCGTGTGTCATAATGTACAACCTATCAAAGCAAAAACGTACAAGTTGTTAAAATTGATTAAAATTTCTTCTTTTTTATAGTTTTTCCTTTTCTTCTTGCAAGTTTCAAAATATGATGTTATATTAAATTCAAATTTGTAAGTGATTATTTTTATCAACTTTTTTGTCAATTATAACATGTTTAGTTTATCAAGGTTCCAACATGAATTTTTCAATGACTTCATATTTTGACATAAAGTTTTAAATAGAGTTAATCTCGGTTTTGTCCCTGTGTTTTGCAAATTGACTTCACTTGAGTACCAACGTTTATTTTGTCTCCATTTGAGTACCAAATTTTAAAAAAGTTGTCTGTTTCAGTCTAAATTTCAAACGGTGTTAACATTTTCTGTTAGATTTTTTTAAAAAGACTAAAATACCCCTAAGGGTTATAAAAATATCACCATCTCCACCACACACCACATACCACCACCACACACACCACTGCCACCACACACCACCTCTGGCACACTCCATCGGTGAAATTCGGCTGCAATTGATTCGTTAAAGAAGCTAAACGAGATTAATCTAGCTAACAACAAGTTCTCCGACAGGATTCCTGACAAGATCGGAGAATTATCCGTGTTAAACTATCTTGATCTTTCGGGTAATCAGTTTTCGGGCAAAATCCCTGTCGGATTACAGAATTTGAGGCTCAATCAGCTTAACTTATCAAGCAATTCGCTCACTGGAGATATCTCACCTGTGTATGCTAAGAAAATCTACATTAACAGCTTTTTTTTATAACCCAGGCCTTTGTGGCGACATTGAGGGTTTATGTGATGGCAAGAATGTGACCAAAAGCACGGGCTACGTTTGGTTACTCCGAACGATCTTTGTGTTAACGGGTTGTGGCTGTTAAGAAGCTCTGGGGCGGTTCAAAAAAAGGTGAAAATGAGGACCTTGAGAGCGGTTTGGGCTTGGGTTCGGTTGTTGATAACGGGTTCGAGGCTGAGGTGGAGACGTTAGGGCGGATCCGTCACCTACCGGCGAAAATAGGCCGGAGAGGCCGGCGCCGATGATGATGGCTCCGGTGGTGGTGGGGTTTGTTTGAGAGGTTAGGGGTGGTGGAGTTGTGAGGGAGACTTGTGGTGGGGGTTTGAGGTGGTGGTGGTGGTAGCGACGGAGGTGGTGGTGGTGGTGGAAGGTCCGGCGGTGGTGTGTGGTGGCGGTGATGTGTGGTGGTGGTGGTAGTATGTGGTGTGTTGTGGAGATGATGATATTTTTATAGCCCTTAGGGATATTTTGATCTTTTTAAAAAAATCTAACAGAAAATGTTAACACCGTTCGAAATTTGGACTGAAACAGACAACTTTTTTAAAATTTGGTACTCAAATGGAGACAAAATAAACGTTGGTACTCAAATGGAGTCAATTTACAAAACACAGGGACCAAAACCGAGATTAACTCTTTTAAATATTATCAACAACGTTCGTCGAAACCAATGAGTTTGTAATAGTTGTCTTTTTTATATACAGTTTCGATTGTTATCAATATCATTTAGGTTTTATTTTTCTTCTATAAAGTTACCTTTGTTATCAACGTATCTTTAACACGCAAGTTCACGTCAACGTCTTCGCGTTAGCTTTTTACATGGCTTTAAGCTCCCGCCGCAACGCGGGGGCTTAATACTAGTTATATATATTTTTAAAAATACATATCGGCCTGCACAGTGTTCTATCTAGAGATGTACAAAACGTTTTTTTTAAACCGAAAGCGGTTTTAAACCGGTTCGGGTTTTATAGGGTTGTGGTCAAACCGGTTTCAACCAAACCGGTTCGGGTTGAAAACCAGTTTAGTGGCTTGAAAACCCAACTCGGTTGAACCGGTTTGGATCGGGTTGGAAACCGGTTCGGTTCCAAACCGGTCTGTTTTTTTAGTTTTTTTTCTCAAAATTAACTAAAAAATTATTTTTTTATTTATTATTTTAAGTTGTAAATATTGAAATGAAATACATAAAATAAGAAACATGAAAATATACATAAAATAAGAAACAAAAAATTATTTTAAGTTGTAAATGTTGAAATGAAATACATAAAATAAGAAACATGAAATTATTTTAAGTTTTAAATATTGAAATGAAATACATAAAATAAAAAACATGAAATTATTTTAAGTTGTAAATATTGAAATGAAATACATAAAATAAGAAACATGAAAATATTATAAATACAAAACCGGTTTATAAACCGGTTTTTTCACCTAAACCGGTTTTAAACCGGTTTCTCCTCATGACCCGGTTTTGAACCGGTTTCTCCTCATGACCCGGTTTTAAACCGTTTTTTCCCACCGGTTTTAAACCGGTTTCGCTCATCAGATTCACAACCCTATCCCAACCCTACGGGCCGGGCCGGGCCCAAACCGGTTTGGGCCAACCCGGTTCCATTTTTAAAAAACCTGTTAAAAACCGGTTCCGGATCAGAACCCGGTTTTTTTGGTCACCTCTAATTGTATTATCTCCATTCAATTTGAACACTAAAAATTTTGAGTTTTACATATTTGCCACCCTTCTTGTATATGGCACATTCAAACCTTTTATTGTATATTTCATTCACTTAAAAATAAATCAATTTAACCCTCCATTAGTTTGGTAGTCAAAAACAATATATATATTATGAATAAGATATGTAATGTTGATTTAATTTATTTTTTATTTTTATTTCTTACTTTAACTATTATATATATATATATATATATATATATATATTCATATTTATATGGTTAAATATATTAGAGGCATGTATCAGTAATATTTCTAAAAAAGATATTATGAGATGAGGCATTTGAAATAGCACGTTTAATTATCCTAACATAGAAGAAAAATGGTGATAATTAAAAAGATATATAAAATGACAATATGATTTTTATTTGAAATGATGCATTGCGTTTAGAAATAATCATATGTTTGCTAAATTTAGATATGCAATAGTTTTAGTTTTATCTTTTCAATTAAGATATTGTAAAGTTCGTTTTCATATTTCTTAATGTTCATTTTACAAAGGCTTCATTTTTTTGTGATTTTTGAATATATCGTCACAATGTGTTTTCTTTATCTACGTTTTGAATGTTTAAAACTGAACCGCCGCAACGCGTGATATCTCTACTAGTTTTAGTTACTTGTGTATATATATATATACTTAGAATTTAAATTAAGAAATTTATTTTATATATTACTAAGATACGCGAAGGTTTCTAATAATTATGCGAAAATAAAGAAAACCACGAAAACTATTGACAAAATTTATAACTTATTTGTTCTTTTAAATGTTAAAAAAGTATTTAGGTTTCTATTATATATATACATAACACTCCGTCGAATTAAAAATTATAATGTGTATGTAACCTATGTGTGACCTATATGTAAAATTATGTTAGGGTTTTTATTTGATCTCTACCCTTATACACACACACACACATATATATATGTGTGTGTGTGTGTGTGTGTGTGTTTGTGTATGTGTGTGTAGGGTAGGAATAAAAAAATCTATAAATTATGTGACCGGTTTAATAGTTTTCTTTGATTTTTATGAATAATGTCATTTGATATAATTTATAGGATTTTTTGAGATATAAAGTATAAGATTAATTTAAACTCAAAAAACACAAGGAGACACCTATATACACCATAATAATCTGACAATTTTATCTTTAATTGGTAGCATTTTATTGTAATGTGGATAAAAAGTTAGAAGATTTTTTTTAACAAATTAGTGAGTTCAAGAAGTTAAAATTAAGTTATTTAAATCAATTAATTTATAAAATCTTCACCTGGGTATCAGACTATTATTAATCAAGTCATAAGCTAGTGACATGTAAATAGTAATATAATATGGCTTTGTGAATAACTATTGAAGAAAGTATAGGGTTAACGGATGCAAATATAACATCTAGTTTTACATTAAACATGTTAACAACCAAACATCAATCCTTGCCTTTATTTTAAATTTTATGCAAGTTGTTCCCACCTTAATAATTTGGTAATTGACTTTAAATAAAACATGTGTCTTTGGTTGTATAATAAATCTCGATTATTGATTGATTTACCGAAAGAAAGAAGTGTTTAAATAAAATATGTGTCTTTGGTTCCATTTCATTCATTCCAACCAAGGGAATTTGATGTGAAAAATTTCATTGAGTTTACTTTTAATTACTCGCTCAAAGACAATTTTACTTAAAAATTATACTAGTTTTACATTTTCATTCCATTACTTCCAACCAAACGCCCCCTAGAAATATGACATGCGCCCCCTAGAAATATGACATGGTGTATAGATTGATGTGTTGCCATCATAACGACAACCTACAAATTAAGAACATGTTGATTTTTTATGTTGTTCTAAATAGAAAAACGGACTATATTGTAAAATGGCTTTTCTTATTTAATGCAAATTAAAGTTTAAGATATCTTATGACTCCAGGTGCAAATGACAACAAAAAGCCAAACCTAATTAAGGAAGCATCCTACAAGATTTTGTGTCATTTCATACATTTTTGGTGTACTAGCTATGTAATTCTTGTACATGCCACATGTACTACTCCATCATTGAATTTTAAAACGTTGGTGACCAATTTTGCATTCTAATGGTGCTCGATCAATTGACATTTAGAATGATGACGTCAAGCTTCTTTGTAACAGAAAGACTATTCGCGCGTGTCATTTCATCATATTTAGTAAATTTGTAAGTTTCTTATTTTAATCATTATCTATTAAAAACACCTAGTGTGAAGTGTGAAAACTTCCTTGTTCTAGTTAGAATCTTGTTTGTCTTTTGTTATCTTTCTTCCCTTGATACAAAAATGACATAATGCACTCAACACTTTTTGGATCCATATAATTACTCTATCGATCAATATCCATTTACTTGTATGGTAATGGCGGTTTCTTTGTTTCTGGTGGCATTCGAGGTAACCCTGCACTTGGCTGAAATGGGAATGCGGGAAAAGGTGGGTTGAATGGCGGTGGTGGTGTTGCTTGAATCAAATCTGGTTGTGGATCTAGTGGTGGAAATGTCAAAGAAGGGGACGCTGATGTTGATGGTGGTGGTGGTGTGAGAAGTTGAGGAAACAATGAAGGTGGCGATGGCTGAGATGGGTTAATTGTGGAATCAGGTGGTGGTTGTAATGGGTTTAGATTGAACATGGAATCTGGAGGTGGTGATTGGATATCAGTGTTGGACTTGGAATCCGGAGGTGGTGACTGGAAACCCGTATTGAACATGGAATCTGGAGGTGGTGACTGTAAACCCGTATTGAACATGGAATCCGAAGGCGGTACTGGATGGAAACCTGTATCGATCGTGGAATCTGGCGGTGGTTGGAAACCCATATTAAGCATGGAATCGGGTGGTGGCTGGAAACCCATATTAAGCATGGAATCTGGTGGTGTTTGCAGGCCTGTATTGAGCATAGGATCTGGTGGTGGCTTGAACCATCTATTGAGCCTGGAATTTGGTGGTGGCTGGAATCCTATATTAAACATGGAATCTGGTGGTGACTGAAAACCTGTATTAAGCATGGAGTCAGGTGGTGGTTGAAACCCCGTATTAAGCATGGAATTTGGTGGCAGTGGGGCTTTCGGAATGAACATGGAATTTGGCGGTGGTTGGTTAAGGGGTAATAACGGTTCAAAATTACTTTCATAATCATGTAATTCAATTCCAATAGTATTCTGGTTAGTAATCGATGGAATTGGAGAAAGCATTCCATCAACTACAGGAGATGGTAGTGGCGTTGAAACGCTTATTTCATCGTTGGAGTTCGCATGTGATTCCCATTGACACCGTTTTGGTTGTTCTAAAGGCTGGGATGTGAAAAACCCATCTGAAAACACATGATTCTCGTAGGTTTCCACCTTGATCCGGATTGAGGATGTAGTGGCAGTGGAAATGGCAGCTACTGCGCAATCCGGTCCACTGCTACTAATCAACTTAACAGAACACCACTTGATCTCATGAGCATGTTTGGTAGCTGCAGAAGGCAATATAACTCTAAACTCGCCTTTCATATCAGTTTTCACTTCCTCTCTGAATATTGGTTTCCCATCCATTCCTCGAGTCGCATCACCACATTCCACCGCCACCAATGCACCTAACAACATAGGCAAAACACCGTTGAACCACACACGCATAAAAATTAATAGACGACAAATACACAAACCTACCTGCAATGAAATGACTGGATCGGGAGAAACGTTGACGAAAGCAAGTGTCACAGTAGACAGTACCAATAAGTTTAAACTCATTAGCCTCTATTACATTATTCAAAGTCAAAGTCAAACATATGAACAATGTCATGGTCAAAGAAACCCATGACAACATTCTTAAAACAAGCATCCCACTATTTGCAGTGAATTGAATAACCTAAAAGTTTATTTATTTATTTATATATTTTGTGTGTACTTGTTGGTGGTGTATTGGTTGCAAACGTTGATAGAGCCATGGTGGCAGTTAGGACCTTGTTGGTTCACACTTCACACCACTCTCATGAAAACCATCCATTGGACTAGAGTTTTAAGTAATGAGTTTGAAGTTAATGTTTGTTACCAAATATGGTTAGTATTTGTTTTATATTTTATTGTTAAAATAATAGCAGTAAATATAATATTAAGAGAGTGGCAATATTTTAAATGCTATTGAGAGTGATTGAAAGCAACTACACACTGAAAAGAACGAAAAAGAAATACGCACTAGCATTAATCGAATCAGTCGGTGCATATTTTACAATCTAATCCAAACAAATCTGTAAAATGACAATAAAAGCCCCTTTTATGTATTGGATGATTCGTTGCAAGTTGTAACCTATTAGAGACTGGTTTATTTTATCATTTTGCATGGTTGAATCTTAAATTTATATTTTAAGTATAAACCAACAAATTGTCACGGATAATTTGGCAAAATAAATAAATATATTTTTAAATAGGTTTATAAGAAACCAGTAATCTATTTTATAAGAAACCAAGAGTGGGAACCTTGGAGCAACTGGTAAGGTTGCTGCTTTGTGACCTTAAGGTCATGGGTTCTAGCCGTAGAAACAACCTTTTGCACAAAATTATGCAATGAAATGTTGCGTACATCAAATCGCTTCGCGATCCGGCCCCTCCCCGGACCCTGCGCAAAGCGGGAGCTTCATGCACCGGGTACGCCCTAATCTATTTTATCAGTATGTTGAATTTCATTCTAATAGGATGATAACAGGACGGGTACGAATACTAACCCCATATCTAATTACAAAGTGTATTTCATACCTGGTCTAAAATCTGTCGGGTATGTATCGAATATTTAATTTTGTCGGGTATCAAGCATGTCCGCGGGTAATCAGGTACACCATTAAGGTTATAGAAATTACCTATTAGGTATACGCATCGGGTATATATTGAGATTAAGATAACATATAAAGTTATATTTGTATATACATACTAGAAAATATTTTTGGTTGACCCTTAATATTTTTTATTGGTATTCCGCTACCACTACTCTTTAAATTTTAACACAAATATCGAGTTATATTATAACTTTATAAGATACCTTATATGAACATTAATAACTTATATTCAACACCTACTTATTAAGAAAAAATATTAAATAAAAAATAAAAAGATAATAAATATTATTTATATATTATATAATTATTAAGCAAAATAAATTAAAAAATAAAATAATTTTGGGTATACAGTTAGATAAACAGACATCCTTAATCGGATTATCGGTCAGATAAATGCATATACGATGTAGTTCCATATTTATCTCATATCTGTGAAAAATTAAAAATTAATCTCATAATTGCTTACCCAACCACATACATGTCCCTAATATCTCATGTTTCGGATATTCCCATCGGATTCTGTTTGATTGTCATCCCCACTTTTCTATAGTAGAATATTGTGATATGTGTACTATAAGTCGAATGCACATCCCTTAAATATACTTAATATACTTCCTTAAATATATGTTTTTAGGTATATATGATATTTCGCCCTTGAATATATGTGCGTAATAAGCCAAATATAACGTGTATAAATGTAAAGCGGGCACATACCGACATGCTGGTGTATTTAAGTGTTTATGTTAACGTATACAAACTTAAAACATGTATATATACAATTGCTTATAAAAGTATAAAAAGACACAATAAAAATCAACAAATCAATAGACATCATAAATGTTTTTAAGTATATTATATATTTGAGAGTATCTTGATGGAAAAGTTTAACAAAAGAGTCCTGCCCACACTTTCTCAATCATAAGAGTTGGTTATTTTGATCCAATGACACAGAAGTACCGATTACGAGTTCAATCCTAACTTTGAGTTTTACCTCAACGTTATCGGTTTTCTTCAAAATTAATAAAACATTATGGTATGTCTGATATACAAACTTGTTTTCAGATCGATTTTAGCTATTAAAAAAAAACAATTTCTCAATTATAAGTTGCTACCCACCCGGCCACCATTGAGATGAATATTGAATACCGCGTGTTCTCGTAGTCTTTATCGCCGAAAAATCCAACAAAAATGCTCAAGAAATTGCCGTATCATCTGTTGATATGATAGATAAACATCACAATCCCATACATCAAACTTACAAATTTCTCGTTTTCTCTCCATCTCCACAATATAATCAATCATCAACCTCTCTCACTCTCTCAAGGTACCCTAATCTTTTTGGTTCTTTCGGTTCCTGATGTTGGTGTTGATCGTTGCCAATTGATTGATTCAAGATTGGGTTTTAATGGGTTTATCTTGTTGTTAAAGAATTGTCAACAATCTTGATCATCGATGTTCATTTGATCTTGAATTTGTTTGTAGGATTATGAACATGATTAATCGGGTTTAAATTTGGTATTGACTTTTGGGTGAAAAATGCTAACTTGTTTCATACCCAATCTGGGAATAAGTCTTTTAGGGTATTAAGTCAATTTTACAATTTCTTTGTGGTTACAACAAGTATAGTATTTGATTCATGCTTTATTTCATCTTTTATCTTAGGGTTTATGGTTGATAACTTCATGGGTTTAAATTCTTTTATAGGGATCATGACCTGAGATTAACTTGTTGGTTTGCTGCTACATTTGCAACTAGCATGTTCTGTTTCTTGCTGGTTGATTTTGCAATTTGAATCAACAGCCTTTTTCTGAGTGTTTAGATATTCTATTGCAGGTGGTAAAGCACATGTGATTCAGTAATCACCTGAGCAATTCGATAGTGTATAGAGAGGGTTTATTGGTCCGCAGAACCGTTACAATTTCTGCGAGCCTCAAGTCCTCTCTCATTTTTGGTATAAAAGCTTGTTTACATAGCATTTAAGCTACATTAAAGTTATCACCATGGGTGCTGTTTGTTGCTGCTTGCATAATGAGTGTGAAGATTATGTTAATCCCAGTAGTCCTATATACAGAAACTGCATCTGCCTTAGATGCTTTCTTCAGAATTTCTTATATATGGTATGTAATTAGTATTTGTCCAATGTTCCCTAATTTCTTTTCAAATAAGTAAAATTCATTCTATGATCTTGTTTGAATAATAGTACACATCATTATTTCAAAGAGGGGAAGATCATGTGAGGCTTCATAGTCCTTCATCCATTCAAGGGACAGCATCATTTAATTCATCAGCATCACTTGATAACTCATTATCTAGTGTATATCGGGCCCCACCAAGGCCTTTACCTTATGACGTTGACCCGAGATACATTCGTCTTCAAAGAGATGGACTGGTTTCAAGACGGGAAAAGGGGTCAAGTCGGTCACAGGAAGAAGGTGACCCGTTAAGAGGAAGTGACAGTGATATGGATACAGATCCTTTGTGTGCTGGAACCAAATGGAATGACTCAACTTGTGAAGATGAAACAAAAGGGTCCTTCACAAAGTCTTCAATTAAACTTTCGACTCCAAAAGAAGCAACTGGATTTGCGCATATTCTTTCTCCATCTGAAGATGAAGATGTGTGTCCAACATGTCTTGAAGGTAGATTCTAAATCTCAAGCTAATTGTTGAGATGTCTTGCCTTTTCATACTTAGGACAATAGCCTTTTCATACTTAGGATATTGAGAATCAATGTTTTCTGTATTCTATATTGCAGAATATACTACAGAAAACCCTAAGATAATTACAAAGTGTTCGCACCATTTTCACCTTGGTTGCATATACGAGTGGATGGAAAGAAGTGAAAGCTGCCCTGTTTGTGGCAAGGTAAAGTTTCATTATGTATGTTTACTAGTTAGTATTGCCCAAGTTGCGGCGGAGATTGTGACGTGGTTAAATGTCATTTACTAAGGATATTAAGTGTGAAGAATTGCAAAACTTGAAAGAAAACAACGCCAAATATAAAATATTGCGTCATTGCATTTAAAGAGTTTAAGTACTTATAGTAATGTCGTCATATATCACCAATCAATGTGTTATCTGCTTGCGAGTCAACTCCATGATCCCTTAGATGCCTCATATAGCAGCTGCTTTATGTTAGCATATAAATGCAAAAGGTTTTAATACAGAAACATCTAAATAGGAAACATCTGATGTTAGCATCTAAATACAGAACATCAAGAAATCTTTTTCAACATTAGCTGATAAGACAAAAAGTATTGCACTGCAGTTTTAGGGGGTGTTTTAGCAAAAGAGATGCATTTATGCAAGTCGGTTTCTTGGTAAACCATGGTGCTTCAAGATATTTGTATGGCAAAAAGGATGTGTTCGTCTAATGTTGACCTGACCTTCTGTAAGATAAATAGAGTTACTCTTGCTAGTATAAAACCAAAGTTACATACTGGTGGTTATTTTTTGATATTAGAACCAGCAAAACTATTTTATTTCTTGCTACCTAATAGACCTAGATTGCCTATAAGTTCTGTTTTTAGTGCACTGAAGACTATGAAATTGTGATAAAAAAATTACATGAACATGCAGTAATTTCTAGGATATATATATTGTATAGTTTATTAACACTCAGATTTTACAGATTTGAACATACTATTGCACAGAAGATTAACCCTCATAATCATATGCCAACATTGGGATAGTAAAAAGTTTCAGTTGAACATTTAGTAAATCATAGTAACAAGCATTAACAAAGTGTGCATCAATGCCTAAACACATGTACTTCACTATTCATGGTCGATGCAAAATCATATAGATAGAATTGGTTTATAGTTATTAATCTGAGATGAATTTTCCG
>BJCO01366025.1:0-11320 GCA_018326465.1 Flaveria floridana | reverse complement strand
AACCACACCCCAACTAGGCACCATACATAATCAGCACCTTAACACCCCCCAAAAAGATGATCCGTTGCCTCCGGTTCCTTTGGACAAAGAGGAAACAACAGACTTGGAACATCAAGACCTTTACTGTTAACACTAACACGCGTCTGAAGTCTTTCTAAAAGCACTCTCCAAGCACAAATATTAATCTTTTTGTGAAAGTTTTACGTACACCATACTGTAGCTCTTCATGACGTCAAAAGTAAGAAATAACAATGATGAGTCTAACGTTTTGAACTTATTTACGCCACCACAATTCCAAACCCACCTATCATTTTGTTGATCAAGGTGAATATTTGCTAATAAACCCACAAGATGACTGAACCGGTCTCCTCCACATCCCTGGCACCTGCCGTTGCCACGACCAGGAGACACCAATCCCCTATGTTTCACCAAACACCATTTATCATCTTCCAAAGCATAAAGTCTTAGAAATTTCTCTACCAAGATCTCATCATCCAACCACCTATGCAACTAGAAAAATGTGTCATCGAAGCAACATACTTAAGCCTAAACAAGATACTTAATAGAATTTACATCTCGTCATCAAAGCAACATACTTAATCTCCTCGCTATCCACATTAAGTCCATAAAAATTAGACTTATGAAGGTATGTCTTTATTAAGCCTAAACAAGATTGAAACGATTTAACATACAGACCAAACCATGAACACTCGAAGTAAGCCATTCTCCAACAAAGACTGCATCATCAAAATATATAATAATTGAGACATGATAACATCACCCTTACAAATTTTAAACCCCTTATAAAGGCCTACATGTATCATATCTTCCATACAAAATGACGCACCTCCACATCTAAAATAAACAAGAATGGAGATAGCACGTCACCTTGCCTCAAACCCCAATGCATATCAAATTCCTTTGTAGGATTCCCCTTAATAAAACATGACAATCTAGCTGATTGCAAATACCATTGGATCCACTCAATCCCATGAAATTCATCACCGTTAGTAGATAATTCCAAGAAACTAAATCATATGCTTTTTGAAAATCAAATTCAAAGGAATAATAGCCTTTTTTAATCTCTTTACCAGCTCGTTTATAATCAACAGGCCGTGTAGGATTTGGCAACTTTTTATAACAGCCGATTGTTTACCACTAACCACACAATCAATGACCTATGTGAATCTATTTGCCAATATTTTTTCCATAATTTTATATTGAAGGCTAATGAGACTAGTAAGGTAGAAATCTTATACTACAACCGCACTTTAAACCTCAGGAATCAAAGTGACAAAGGATGACCTGCATCCTCTAGAAAATTTGCTATTACCAAAAAACGAAAAAAAGAAAAAGAATCTCACACCGCCTAATAGATATCCATCCTAACAAGCTTCCAAAAATGTGTAACAAAAGAAAATGTAAAACCACATGGACCGGGGGACTTATCATTTCCACACTATCAGACCGCCAATCTCACTTCTTCCATCGAGACTTCCATTTCCAGCGCCCATTTTTCTTCTTCAAAAGCAACTTATATGTGCATTGAGACTGATAACAAGCACTATAATAGTTGTAATTGTGTAACATTTCAAAAAAATGATTTTCATCGTATATCCAAACTCCAACAAAATCCCATAGATAAGGCAAAGCCGTGACTGAGATCATTCGACCGGGGCTAATATGCCTGCGTAAAGGAGTGCCGCGGCTGAGGAACGCAACAAAGCCCAAAGTGGACTGCGGCTGAGGAGCGCAACAAACCTCAAAGTGGGCCGCGGCTGAGGAAAGCAATGAAGCCCAAGTGGACCACGACTGACATAGACACAGGCCGCGGCTGGGGTGGCTTCTAGCCCAAACCATAACGATACTCTTTCCGCAAACACTTAGAAACTATTCGTGAAAATAAGATAACGGTAGGCAAGCAAGAGAACACCAAAGAAAGCCTATCATTGGTTGCCAAAGAATAAGAAAAGAGCATATAACAACAAAACATAACAAGCCAAAGTCTGACTCAGGCAGAGGGTCAGAGTAGCCCACAAAACATCCAAAGTCAACTACAAAGACAAGTAACATTAATTCTTAGTGAGAAACCCTTTGCACCAAGAAGGTATAGAACTTTCTGACTAAGTGATCTCAGATTCGGCTCATTGACTACAGACTACTAAAAATAGAATCGAGTTGTATCTCATCTCCATCCACAGACACTATAAATACTTCCTTCATTTCATCTGGTAAGCATCATCTTTCTCTCAACACTCTCACTTCATTCCATCTTATTAAACTCTCCTAGCATACATACTTATTCTCACGCCGGAGTGTGGTCATGGGGAGAAATCCCTTCTGCCCGTGGCGAGACTCACGGTGTTGTCTTTGTTTTGCAGACATCCTTACCGACCCAAGTCTAGGTCCAGCCGCAGCCGGGCAATCGATACCCTTCCCAGTCAAGGTCTCAGCCCCGAATCACAGCCTTAATCCTTGGTGCTAACCCCACCCTTGCACTACTTCTAAACCTTAATCCCTCGGTTAAGATTTGTGTAGCAACATTTGGCGCCATCTGTGGGACCCTCGATCCAAAAGCCAACCACCATGGATTCAGGCCAAGAAACCCCTCATCATAAAAGCACTAACACTGTCAAAAACGCACACACCACCACCTCAGCACTAGGTACCACCACGGGGGGGAACAATGATGGTAGCAATGTCATCACCCTGGACTTCATTAATAAGAATCGAGAGCAGATCCTCTCCATGTTGGAGCAGGAAGAAAGAGAAAGGTGGCTGGGGGAAATCCGAACGCGTTTGGAATATGAAGAAACTCCAGAACGAAGGAACCAGGAAGAAGAGGAAGGTAATCAAGGCGGTGCAGTGAAGAATATTGAAGACAAAGCAAAGGCGAGACAAGGCGCAGCTGTAATCGATGAGAAGACAGAAGCGGACGCTGATTTTAGCAAGCCATATCACCCCTTGACCGCATGAGCCAGGTCCAAGTTTATACCGAGGATAGCGAAATTCACTTCCCCCCGAAACTTAAAATGTCATCCAATGTGGGTAAGTACAACGATCTGGGAGATCCCGATGATCACCTTGCAATTTTCATAGGTGCAGCTGAGGTGGAACAATGGTCCATCCCTGTGTGGTGCCACATGTTTGCCCAAACCCTGACAGGCGCCGCAAGGGTATGGTTTGATAGCCTCCCGATTGGAGGAATAGGCAGCTTCAAGGAGCTAGAAGAAGACTTCCTGAGAAACTTCAGCCAATAAAGATTATCCGCTAAAGATCCAACCGAGTTGCATAACATTAAAAGGGGGGATGGCGAATCCATCGAGAACTTCATCACGAGGTACTTGAAAGAAAGCATGCAAGTCAGAGGAGCTGGAGAAATGATTTGAATTTCAGCTTCCATCCACAGTGTGAGAAACGATCAGTTGGTTGAGAGGTTCCATGAACATCTCCCAAAGACGGTGGACGAAATGCTGGAAAGAGCAAAAGCATTCGTCAGAGGAAAAAAGGCCTGCGAGCAACTGAAAGATAGAACACCAAAGAAGCTCATGCCATCCATGTGGGATCAGCAGAAAAGGACGAGAGGTGCAAGATCATAGGAAAACCGCAGTTCTAACCACGATATTCTCAGCAAAGCCCTCCTTTCCAACCCCGTTTCACAACCCCAATCAGAAACCCGCAAGGTCCTAATGTGACACTCCCGCCATTGACTAAAACCCCAAGTGAGATTCTAGCCACAGAAAATGTCAGCTTCACCAAGCCTGCACCCCTAAAGCCAGGAGTGAAGAGAGATACAAGCAAATACTGCGAGTTTCACAAGGATAACGGACATATGACGGATGACTGCTTCTCGTTAAAACGACAGATTGAGCTAGCAATAAAAACCGGGAAGCTCGCGTATCTTCTAAGAGAACTGAAGAAGACTCCACAGGCAGGGGACAAGAGGAAGGAGATATTCATGACAAGGGTTGCCAGTTGCAATGTCAAGCGTCACTCCGATCATATGGAACCCTGGATGGCACAAGAAATTTCATTCCCTCCAATACGTGGCGGGAGTTTTGCCAACGGTCCTTTGACGATCTCAGCAATTATCGCATGGCATCAGGTACACAGGATATATGTAGATAGTGGAAGCAGTTCAGAAATTATGTACGAACACTGTTTTTTGCAGCTTGACAAGGAAGTGAGAAGAAATCTAGACACAAGAACACACCAGCACACTGGTTTTGTAGGAGAGGTCGTACAAACCTTGGGACAGATACAACTACCCGTTGCAATAGGCAACAGCGTGGGATGGCAGGAAGTTGTCATGACTTTCTTGGTTGTACGGTCGGAATCATCCCACAATATCCTACTTGGAAGGTCGGGTTTGTGCATGTTGGGAGAAGTCATATCAACGGTACATGCTGCAATCAAGTTCCCCACCCCGACCGGGTTGTCACTGTATATTCCAGAAGAGAATGTAAAGATGTAAGGGTAATCACCCCAGGAGCGTTAGCTGGAGAAGACGAACCTATCTGCCCAGTATTGGAAAAGTGGGTGGTCAACCCTCTTTTCCCAGACCAGAAGATCATAATCGGGGGACAATTAGGGGATGCCACCAAGGAAAGACTCCGTCATTTGCTGCAACATAACCTGGATGTTTTTGCTTGGCAACCGTCCGACATGAAGGGTGTCCCCCGTGACACGGTGGAACATAAGCTGAACACACGCTTGTTAAAAGAGCCAGTTGCCCAGAAGCGTCGACACATGGGTCCCGGTGAAAAAGCTAAACACAAGCCGTGATAGAAGAGGTTAAGAAGCTGTTGAAAGTAGGCATCATCAGGGAGGTACGTTACCAAACCTGGGTAGCCAACCCATTAATGGTGAAAAAGAGTGATGGCACATGAAGGATGTGCATTGACTTCAAAGATTTAAACAATGCACGCCCTAAGGATTGCTATCCACTCCAGGATATTGATCTGAAGGTGGATTCCCTGGCAAGTTTTCCCCTGAAGTGTTTCTTGGACACTTACAAGGGGTACCACTAGGTGCAGATGGCACCTGAGGATGAGGACAAAACTGCCTTCTACACAGACATCGACATCTTCTGTTTCACAAAAATGCCGTTTGTGTTAAAGAATGTAGGGGAAACATACCAACGGTTAATGGACGACGCATTCTCACCTCAGATGCATAGGAGCATCGATATCTATGTAGATGATGTGGTGATAAAGAGTCGTGATGAAGAAAAATTACTCGTAGATATTGCTGAAACATTTCAAATGTTGAAAGCAATCAACATGAAGCTGAACCCTAAGAAATGCTCATTCGGAGTAGAGGGGGGAAGTTTCTAGGAGTAATTGTAATGAAGAAAGGGCTGGAAGCCAACCCTGAGAAGATAGCAGTGGTCCTCAACATGCCATCACCCAAATCTGTCAAGGATGTCCAGACACTTAATGGGCGGTTGGTGGCCTTGAACAGGTTCTTGTCAAAACATGCGGAACGCGTGCTGCCTTTCATGACCACTTTGCGTAACTGCCTGAACAAGAAAAATTTTATGTGGACCGGGGAAGCGGAAGCAGCCTTTCAACAAATGAAGATGTATTTAAGTAACTTACCAACACTAGTGGCCCCTTTCCCAAAGGAGCGGCTAGTGGTGTATTTGTCTGCAGGAAAGGAAGCCGTGAGTGCAGTACTGATGACGAACAGGGACGGAGAGCAGACCCCAGTCTACTTTGTTAGTAGAGCACTCAAAGACGCAGAAACCAGATATTCACCAATGGAGAAGCTAACTCTCTTACTGGTACATGCCTCTAGGAGGTTACGAAGATATTTTCAGGCCCATGTCTGGACCAGCCAACCTATCCAACAGATACTGAGAAGGCCAGAGATATCGGGGAGGTTGGCAAAATAGGCCATCGAGCTTGGGGCTTTTGAGATAGACTACAAGCCAAAAGTTTCAATACGGGGGCAAGTCGTAGCCGATTTCCTGTCGGAAATACCACAAGAGGCAGACAGTCATGGTACCAGCGAAAAGACCGGGTTCTGGACGATGAAGAATGGTGCTTGCATATGGATGGAGCCTCAAACGATGAAGGTTTAGGTGCTGGAATGATATTGGTTGGGCCAAATCAAGAGGAAGTGACCTACGCTCTAAGGTTAGCTTTCAAAAGCTCTAACAATGAAGCAGAGTATGAGGCCTTGCTGGCGGGTCTGAGGCTAGGCAAGCAGATGGGTATTCAAAACCTCCGTGCCTACGTGGACTCGCTACTCATGGCGAATCAGATTAATGGGTCCTATGAGGCGAAGGAGAAAGCAATAAAGTTGTACCTGGAGAAAGCAAAGAAACTGATCAGCAATTTCAGGAAGTGTGATGTCTCACACGTACCGCGAAGTAAGAATAAGAAGGCAGATGCCCTTAGCAAACTGGCCTCTATCACCTTCAGCCACTTAGCTAAGGAAGTCAAAGTCAAAGTATTACAAGCACCATCAATCGAGGAAAATAGTGTAGCCTCTATAGAAGACAGAGGAGAAGCACGCGCCGTACAAGCAAAATCATTACATTATGAACTGTATCAAGGGATTCTGTATCGTAAATCGTATATGGGACCGCTTCTACGGTGCCCCACACCAGACGAAGCCAACTATGTAAATGCAGAGATCCATGAAGGCATATGTGGAATTCACACAGGACCAAGAATGGTGGTAGCCAAAGCGATGGGGGCATAGTATTATTTAGTCGGGCATGCATAGAACTGCCATTGTGGAGATACGAAAGTGTGAAAGCTGCCAGAGGCACGCCCCAACGTACCACCAGCCAAAAAATGACATGATTCCCATCAGCGCAGCGTGGCCTTTCCAAAAGTGGGCAATGGACATTGTTGGTCCATTCCCAGAAGCTGCAGGGAAGGTCAAAATTCTGCTGGTAGAAGTCGACTATTTCACAAAATGGGTAGAAGCTAAAGCCTTAGCGTCAATCACTGGACAACACATCAAAAAATTTGTGTGGACAGACATCATATGTCGCTTCGGATTACCCGTGTTTATTGTGACAGATAATGGAAGACAATTTACTAAAAATCCTTTCAAGGCATGGTGTGAGGATTTGAACATTAAACAGATCTTTACTTCGGTGGCCCATCCCCAAGGCATTGGTCAAGTTGAAAGAGTGAACAGGAGCATTGTGGAAGGTATTAAAACACAGCTGGGCATAGAAGGCAAGAATTGGTTGGACAAGTTACCAAACGTCTTCTGGGCTCACAGGACCATGCCAAAAACCAGTCATGGCGAGACCCCGTTCAGCCTAACATATGGGTCAGAAGCCATGATACCTGCTGAAATCAGAATGCCCTCAGCTCGCGTGTTGCAAGCTTCAGAATCGAACAACGAGGCAGAGCTACGTTTGAAATTGGATCAGCTAGAAGAATGGAGAATGATAGCAGCTATCCGGGAAGCAAGACACAAGAGAGAAGTAGAAAGGTATTACAATTCCAGAGTAAAGAAACAGTTTTTCAGGTAAGGAAACTATGTGTCTGCGGAACAATGAGGCAAGCCGAGTCGAAAGTCAAGGAAAGCTCGGACCTCGTTGGGAGGGTCCCTATCAGATAATTGAAGTTGGGGGGAATGGAGCTTACAAAATAGCAAAATTAGACGAAACACCCATACCACGAACTTGGAACGAAGCTCAACTCCGGCGATGCTACATGTAGTAGAACACTAGGTAGGAACGTTGTAACTCGTTTTTCCTTGAAAAGAAGGTGCATGCGCGCACAAGCAGTTACACCAGATCAATGAATTCTTCTTTTGAAACACTCAATTCCATGCTAACTATGAAACCAAGTCGGCACATGAGTAGAAACCAGAAGTGAAATAACATTGTGATTATGTAGCAAAGCCCACGGGCAATGTAACAAGCAGCTAAACAGTCTAGAAAAATAAAACTAAGATAAATAAACAAAACCATAAGAGGGTATACCACGAACAAACAGATAGACGACTTTAGCTCATCCCCAAACCTTGATGATAAACATCACTATTCGCAACCAAGTCATGATGAAAAACCAAAAATGTTGCTAAAAGTATAGCCATACTATGACAAATACCCTGTCATTTGAAATACATACTTTAATTTTGAGAAATAACAAGCGTTGGAAAAGTGGCCCCCAATAAACTAAGAAAGCAATGAGAAAAGTCTCCAAATCGTAAACATGCTCACATCACGACCGTGGCTGCAACCAGGGGCAATAGCCGCGGCCCAGGGTTGATCATACCAAACATGAATAAGGTCAACAAGGAGGATAAGTGTACTAACAATAACCATAGCCCAGCCGCGGCAAATAACATGGGCAATAACCACATCCCAGCCGTTGCGCGGCCAAAAGGGGGGCAATGCCTAAGTCACGTCATGACCAAATGGTACTAACGATAACCAAATAAACATCAAAACTAAAGTCCAAGAGCCGCGACCGTCATCAAGAAGCCGCGACCAAGGGGGACAAGGTCCAGTCAAGCCACGGCCAGAGACCATCGGTCACAACCAAGCCGCAGCCAGGGGCCGTCGGTAATATCCAAGCAATACCCAAAGTCAGTCAATTCAAGTCTTGGTAAAACATACACGATAAACTGAAATGTCATCCATAAACATAAACATACAAGCATAGCATCGCTAGCAAAATAGCAAGAGACATCACAAGAGTCAAGGTACAAGTTCGAAAACATTACATCAACACAAAAGGAAAATACAAAGGAACTATCTAAACACCAGCAGGGCCTGGAGCCGAAGGGGCCAAAAAGGCCTTAATCTTCTCAAGATCAGAATCACACATGGCGGTAGTTGTCTCGGCCATAGGGAAAACGGCTTGGTCAAACCGCTCAAACTCAACCCGAAGCTTCCTAAGTGCATTCCTATTAAAGTTCTTGGCATCCTCAGGTTTTTTGCCCTCAACAGCAAGACGAATACCGTCTGATAAACAAGCGTTATAGCAAGACTGTTGATGATAGCAAGAAGGTCAAGACACTCGTCACTATCATGGATTTTGTTAAAAACCAAACCAATACCATCCGAGATACGCCATCTTCTTTCAGTTGTAAGACGTGCAACCTGCTGCTCAAGTGCCGATATGCGGTCCTCGAAAGTCTTCTTGTTCTCTCTCAATTCAGAAGAAAGACGTTTCACGATCGCTTGTTGAATACAAAGCTCCTCACGGACACCACCAAAGTCCTATGTAAGTTTCTCTTTATTAGCATCAAGAGAATCATAACGGATTTTGAGAGAAGCATTCTTACCCTCCAGCTTGGACACCTGTTTCTTGAAGTTTCGGATCTCCCTGACACTCTCGACCCAACGCCCATGAATTTCAACAAAAGAGAAAAGTCCATTCATAATAGCAGAACAACCGACATTCGACAATTCCCTGTTTTTTAAACCTTCCCCATGATAAAACTCGGCAGGAGTGCGCGAAGCAAACATGAACTCCCGGTATGATTCTGGTGTCCTAAACACCGAACCATTCATCAAATCCCAGTCAGGAACAAATCGTTCACCCATATCCAAGCTCGTATCCTCAGCAGAAGCAGCCGCTTTCCCTTTCACAGAGTCACCTTGCCCATCGGCAGACTGCCCACTCGAATCAGGCGAGGATTGACTGGTTTCCTTAGGTGACTGCTCACCAATATCGACCCCAGCTACGGCTGAGGGCCCACCCTCGCAAGCCGTGGCCGAAACAGTACCAGGGGATGTTCCCCTCGGTTTCAGCCCAGGTCCGCCTAATCCTTTTTGGCGAACTATTTTGGGTGAATCACCCAAGTAAGTAGGGTCGTTATCACTTATGCGCTTGTGAGAGAGAGGAGGCAAAGTTTCACCCAGTTGAACAACATACTTAGCCGTGGTTTCCAGTAAGGCCGGAGAACCCTCTGGAAGAGGTTCAACTTGCTCTGCGACATCGTCTTTGGCGGACAGCTTCATACGATCAAAATGCCCCATACCTACAGAAATGCACCAAGAAAATAAAAAGTGTGCACACAATTAGAAGCACGGTAACAAGACATAATAGGGAGATTACTTACATTTCCCCTGGTAAGTCATGAACGGGAGCATATTAGGATCAGTCAAAAAGATGCTAAATTGTGTGTCTTTTCACGTAATTATGCACTAATCTTCATCAAGCTCACCTGATGACCACTTTCATTAACAAGATCTAGATCTGCAGATTTAGGCATCATTCTAGAATGCTTTTGTGCTTCTTCTTCCCATATCTTTTAACAGAAATTGCTCTCAAAACATCATCTTCTTGTGTTCTTCTGATAGGTATTGTTTCTTCAGGGCACATGCCATTCACGTGCCACAGCTGCTTGATTGTATTTTCTCTTTCTTTAGACTCTATCTTCACTTTGTTATCATCATAAAGCCCTTCTGTATGATAATTAGGCCTCATCTAGACAAAACCACCACAAGATTATATTATAAAATGCATAAAAAAATAAATGATTACATGAAATATTGAATGATTAGATGAAATATTGGATGATTAGATGAACACAAGTATCAAATGACCTGAATCTTGTGGGCTTTGAGGAATGGGTTATCAAAAAATACAATTGAAGGACCATCTTAACAAAAATTCAAACACATAAAACATCAACAGCCAAATCAATAATTTTGTATTGAGGTTTGATAATTTACAATAGTTCTAAACTACACCAAAAGTTTAAACACATCAAACATCAACAGACAGCTTAACAAAAATTGACTCCTATGCCATGTATGGATAATCTAGTTCACTTATTGAACAACAAAGTAATATAGGTATGAAAATACACCAAAAAACTATTAGGAGCAAACCTACGAACCAAATCCAAATTCGAACAAGGGTTATCCACCACCACTCTCGACATCATCGGAGGACGAGCGAGCACCGGCGGCCGTACACCCTTGATTCTACTTTTCCCCTTGTCATCGTTCAAAACCCTAACCGGGGATTCAAGATTCTCTGAGGAATCACTCTCTGGAGTGAAACAGCGGAATCTAGGGCACTTAACGGAGAACGCTTTGTGAGCTTCCCAATCAGCCACCGGAATCGCAAAATCCTCCAGCCCGGAGAGGCCTAACGACCAGCAAATTGACTTGATTTCGTCGGTGGTTCCTTTAATCCGAGAGGTGGAGAAAGAAGCTGCTTCATTAAGGATGGAACTACCCCGGAATCAAAGGACCCATCGACTTTATGTGATGTGAAGACCTGGATGAACATATGCCGGTTGTCATTGATAAGAATGGTGTTTCAGATGTTGATGGAAATGGAGGAATTGATACGAATGGTGTTTCAGAGGAACCCGTGAAAGA